>JABVXS010000496.1:0-30268 GCA_013365335.1 Madathamugadia hiepei
AAGGGCTCTTCGGATTACGTTGCTTAGCTTATTCGCTCTTTTCTTGTCACCCTTAGCTTTCGTTGCTATCCTTTCTTCCACAATCCTCGTCGTTTCAGGTTTTATCCAAGCTCTGTTGGCTGCTTTTTTTCTCCTTCGCAATAGTTTTGAGTTACTCATTTCATCAGTGACAGCATTTGTTATATCTGTCCATAGCTCTTCTGGTTCTTTATCATCTGTATCCAGGATATTAGTTACGGTAAAAAAAAGTACACGGAACTCCTCTTCCAATTCACATCATAATACAATAAAAGAGAATAGTAATCACTGAGAGCCCATCTCAAACGGGACATATGTAACAGAAATTACATGGCCACACAAAATGGTTAGCCGGAGGCACCTGGTCTGGATCACCGGTATTTGAGTTCCAAATGTCATTGGTAATTTGATATCAATTTCATTACACATGCAAGCAAGCAAAGTGCGAATCAATTAACTTGAGCAGAAGCCATTTAAGAAAGAAATGTGATTTTGTGATGCTAGCCAAGTGTCATAAAATAAGTACGCACGTACCTTGTCTGATGGTCGCTTAATAAATGTCAATCCACGAAAACCAATTGAATCACTGGAGCTGTAGGAAAGCTTATCGAAGAGGGCAAGAAATGGGTGAGGAGAAAATGGCAATAGTACAGGTGGTGCAACAGTAAGAAACTGCTGGAAATGCTTCACCTTATAAATCAATGAGCAAAATGATGAGGAAAGGACATGGGCAACAGTAATTGTACAGAGACTATCAGGTAATCGCAAAAGATTCTGAACACCGTCACTTTGGGTAGAACTTAGAACAGAAGGCACTACTTGCCCAAGCGAGATTCCGGTCATTTCCATCCATTTTTCAATATCTAGAACATCATAATTAATCAGAAACGATTCAATTTTCAAAACCCTAACACCTCTTTTTATTTAACCAACAAGTTTGAATTAACGTTTAATTCTATAATATTTTGGATCAGTTAACTCAAGCAGGAATCATTTTGTGAATGCTAGTAAAATTCAAATAATTTTGTAATGACTCCATCAAAATGAGTTGCTCGACAAGCGAGAAATTATAAACAAAGCCCAAGCAGCTAAAAAGGAATAGAGTCGATTATTACCAATCGGAAAACTTCGCAGCAAATTCGATTCGACCGGTACTGCACGGAAGGGATCACTTTCATATTCAGGAGCAAAAATATTCACTTGTGAAGTGACGTAAGAAATCGAAATGGACATGAAACGTCCCACAAATGTATCATATGGTCGTGCCTCTGGTCCCAAAATTACAATTCCAGTGAGCGAGTCGTCAAATTGGTAACGATAACCAAGTGGAAAATAGAAGCTGTCATTACTGTCCACAATGGTTGCGCCAAATGGATTACGAACTATTTGTTTCACCAAGGTACCATCAGATGCAAATATGAAACGAACAGAACCATCAATATCCACAAACAAGGTGTAATATTTATCACCGCTGTAGAAAGCAAATGGAACATTTCGGTCGTCGTAGAAAATTGTTGACAGTGTTTCGTTTACCCTGTAAAATAATAGCTAGTTCACTACTGGTCTTACTATGACTACGGAACCGACTGATTTGTTGCAATTAAAGTCTTTTGAATATTATGCTTGCAAAATGATCGTCATCTAACACGTACATTCTAAACAGATGATTAACTGATGAATGACACATATAACTATCAAGGATACTTTCTGAGTGAATGAGTCTCCCTTCCCAGAAAAAGTGTTCGGTTCGCAACTGGTTCAATACGGGGACTTACGAGACAAAATGTGTCAAAAGATATGGTTGATCAGGCCTCGCATAAAAGAAACGTTGGAACTGTTCCTCGCCCACTCTTCGCCATATTATACGTGACCGGTCGTCATAACCGTATTCAACATCGACTAGGTCCGGCTGATAGACACGATGTACTCGACCACAGACATCGTATTCAAAATACATATTACCCCGACTTCGTGTCCAACCATTCGCATCCACTGTATAGTCTACCTTTAATGACATCTTAAAATTATATAGAACAAGCAAAATTAGGCTTCATTTGAGTCATAACTAACAAACCAGTTCTATTTTTAGCTTCTCACTGAAAAAAGATACCTTTGCATCGTTGATGGCCTTTAGTCGTCCATCTAAATCGTAATGAAAAATCCAGTGATGGTCATCTGCTTCACCAACCACATACTGTGATAACTAAGGCATAAATAAGATTAAATTCTATTATGGTGATCATCATAAAAGAGAAAGAACAAAATGTGTTTTGAACAGACGAAAAATGATCGAAAATTATGTGAATGCTACCTGTCCGTTCACATTGAATGTTCGTTTTTCTGTAGGTTGCTTTGTACCCACAACAGTCCAGTCAACTGTTTCAACCCAACCAAGCGCATGTCTTGTTACTTTCATCTCCACAACTTTCAACTCATTAATCATCAAATTCCGCATGATTTCTTCATTTACACTGTTATAGAAAATCTCCATTACTAACTGAAAATGCTAATCATTTAACCAAATGATTCTATAATTAGTGTTCTATTTCAGCAGCTGTACTTCGCAAAAATCATCGATCGCTCCGAACTCGTCCAATATTAACTGAATAATCCAAAATAAAGAACAAAAAATTTGAATAAAGTTACCGTTTCACCCATAATCCTTCGTGTGCATGAATCATAAGAAAAGGTGAAATTATTTAGCTTTGTCAGACGCCCTTGCCGAAAATCATATTGATATTTCTGTGGTTGTAAAAGCACTGCATTATGAATGAATGTCATTGAAATCAATCGGAAAAAATCATCATATTCGTACAAAAATTCCACCAGACTTTCGGCAAAACGACTGCAAGGAAATTTTTAAAGCAACAAACTTCGTTTCAAAAAGGATAGTACGGATACCTCACAAGCAACGGATGTGGCTACTATCGCGGCGAGAGAAAAAAATTTCTAGAAAACATTTAAAGTGCTTGTTTCACGGAAAATTAATTTCCCTACAACTTCTGCTCATTGAATTATGAGAAGAAAGAATTACCGGTCTGAATAGTTAACGGCCAAGTGAGCTTCACGAACAGCGGAATGTATCATACCTTGCCACTGATATGACCTCTTCAAGAAATTATTGCTAACTTCTTTCACCTGGAATCAAAGCCAAAGTAAAACTTAAAAACTCGTTAAACTAAACTAGAAACTTCGTGATACAATATCAAACTGAAATTACCGCTTAACATTTTTAACGGAGCAGAGACTATTCTATCACTTCGAAATGTGTAAAACATTCTAAACAAAACAAAAGCTCTCAGAACGCTGTGAGAATGACTTTTCACTCTCAAAACTTCTTGTAAGTTTTTCTGATTATACAAAGAAACACTGGTTCACAAGATCATTAAAAAGTACCTGCAAGTTTCCATTTTGTCCTTCGAACCTGAAGTACATATTTTCGGCATCTGAAGTTATCTGCACTACTCTTCCATATGTATCGCGTTTCAAAGTTAAGAAATGCAACCGATCTGGGGTACGATAATCCAACAGTTGTCCGTCATCATCCATACATGCAACGTACGACGCGTTGGAAAATGAAACGGTACGCTGCCGACAAACTCGATCAAAAATGGCATATTGCATGAAATGATACACGAAACCAGTCGGAGTTTTCAGGAAAGCAATGCCACCAGCGTTGTCCGTACGCCAACTATATTTCTCTCCAGATGGCATTTGTATCAGCGAAGGAATTAGCTGGTTTTCCTTCCGGTAGAAGAATTTCCTACAAATAATTATCATTTCGTAATCCCAGATTTTCAAAATTCCAATACTAATAAAGCTACTTAATGAAAAATACGCAATGTGTCAAACAAATCAAGAAAATTTACCTTTCAAGGTAACTGGTTCTTCCAACCACTGCCGATACAAAAGTGATTCGATTTAGCCGATCGTACTCAAAAATAATTGTTGAGTCTCCCCAAACTATTTGATTTGGCCTTCCCAGCGAATCATGCATAATTTTCATGGCATCTATATGAGTTGGCGGAATAAGAGAGATCACCTGGCCAGCGTCGTTGTATTGAACTGCAAGTACTTCCTCATCAAGACTATTCCGCATAGTGTCCTCCCTGTCGTCATAATCGTATTCGATGGTGAACATATTACGTCCATTGATCTGAATTTAAAAAAAAAAATGCTGATGTGTTGAACAAGCCCACAAACGCTTACATAACATACGGACACGGAATCCCACCACGACCTCATGGATCGGAATCATCTTCAATTGTACTAAACTATTAAAATTTTTATTCTTCTCGAAACAGATTGATGGATTTACGAAAATTTTAATAAAAAACAATGATATTTTTAGTAGAATAACATTTTCAAAGCAAGGAACTGATGTGAAATTCTGAATCAAAGCATGAGATATATACTGTAATTACACGAAGTTACACTACCAATAACTAACTGCTAGAAGCCTTCCTTCAACTCAGACATGCAATTAAAATTCTGCAAGAAGCACTATGATTACATTAGCATGCTGGAGCTTTTGCTGAAATTAAGTTGTTAAATACAGAAGTTAAAGAAATAAAGACACTCGGTGTATGAGCAGAGCATGAAGTTAGCACTGCACACTCTAACTCATTCCCTCGGTCTCCTTCCGACCTGTTGAACGTGACGCCACTTTTCTGGGTCACGTCGACCGGATTCCTTGCGACGTATGTATCCACGCCATTCAAAGCGCAAATTCAGCTCACGTCTCGGAGGATTTGTTGATTCCGGAATGGTTATTTTCCGTTTCAAAGCTGCTGTTTCATGTGGTTCTAGTAGAGGATGCATGACACCATCGAAATGAGTTCGGGCGTTAAAAGCGATAATTGACAAACCTTCATCGAGTAACGTTACTTGCCAATCTTGCGAGCCTTAATGATTTTTTTCGCTAGAATTGGATGATGAGATTTCCGCAAAGACTCAACGTAAAATCAGGACTTTTTCCAAAAACTTATTTCCTAAAGGCTTTCACATATCCTTTGCATCAGCTTTCGAGGATAAAAAAATTATTTCCAATAGAATTTTCAGAAAAAATGATGAGAAGTCCTCAAATTCCAATCCTCAGTACAAAATTTCACTTCCCACAGTTACCATATCCACCTATTCATTTTGTAAGTTTTTCAAATAATTTTAGATTTCTCAAATGACAAGTTTTAAACACTTATCTTTCTAAACCGCAAAAATTTTTAAACTTACCTTCTTCTGTAAATTTGCTATCGGAAATTTTGTAAACCGTATAAGGCTCATTATTTCTTTTTACTTCCGTAACTAGACTACCATGCATAAAATCACGTTTTGACACTGAATAATAGATTCCGGCTGGACTCAACAATGCCTTTGCATGCCCGAATTCGTCATATTCAAAACACCAATTTCGATTAAATGTTTCGCAACAACGAAGAAGATGTTTAGGAAAGTATGAGAACTTGGTAGTTTCTGGAAGAGAATGATAGATAACTTTTCACTAATATCGTACAATAGGATAAAAAGCAGTCGTGAAATGAGGAAGAAGATAACAATACATGAAAAATGAAGAATCTGAAGAATGCACAACTCACCACCGCTCGGAAACACTATCTTCGATAATGCTCCATCAAACTGGTTGAAATTCAATATTGTTTGAAGGCCTGTTGCTGTCTCCAGTACAGTTTCCTTGTCATCTGTTTGATGAAGTCGCATAATATGTCCGCCACTACCAGTTATTTGCGTTAAACGACCCGAACTGAAATGAACAACATAAAATATTTTCAATATCACAATAAAAGAAACCCGTGCAAATTCTTAAAAAGACAAAAATGCAGAACCGGAAGACTTACTGAGTATTAACGTCGTACGTAAAATTGAACATAGTGCGGCCAGTAAGAAGATTCGTAGTGCTGATGTGGAGCCCGACCTTGTTAAAAATGTAAATTTCTTTAGTATAAGGACTGTGGAGACGGTATAGCCCAACTGCTTCATCATAGATTGCACGCGGTTTGTGAAGCTTTTTTATTTTGGAATTACCCTATAAGGTATTTCAAATTCAGTATTTCTAAGAACATCAATGTGAACTGGCTATTCAAGATTACTGCGATAGTGAAATGTTCTCATTGCAGCATCACTGCTATTTCCATCACTAGTCTACGCCAAAACAGCAGAAACACTAAAATTTTAATTTGCAGAGAAATCTTCACCTTATCAGCTATATACACTACTCCGTTTGCATCAACAGCCACGGCAGATGGAGAATGAAGGAAGGCAAAAGTAGCAGTAGTTGGATGAAGGTCGTCACATGGACAATTTGCACGATCGCAGTCACATTTGCTTAGCTTCGCAGCTATAACCTTTGAACTATCATCTGGATAGATGGCTCGAATCTGAATTAAAAAAATTATCGACGTGGACTGAAATAACACTCGCATAATCTCAAGCCATCGCTTAGCTAACTGAGCAATTGGAGATTCTTTTTCATTTAATTGTGTCTCCTCATCGCAAGAATTTAATTTCTCTCATTTCATCTTTAACATGCTCCTACCACATCACCAATTTATACGATATGTCCCACTCCAAACCTCGACCCTCAATCACGATTATCACAGCCAACAACCAAACCTGATTCACTCTTTTGTTATTTGTTTCGGCAATGTACAAAGTAGAATCAGGTGCTACGGTAATGGATCGTGCGTGTGCAAGTGGTCGTTGTGGTAGCAAATCACCACCTAGCGTCCTCATCTGCTCGCATTCAGCAAATGTCCCCATCACTATTCTGCCTATACGAGTGTTCAGCGATATACTATATATCACATCTATATCAAGTATGTACAGCCTATCGTTAAGTATATCCACGGTAAGTGATGTAGGCCACACCTTAAATTCATATTTACGCTTCGAAAATTAAACGAATTTTTTGATAAAAAAAAGTTGTCAGCGAGGAGAAAGAAGTAGAAAAAAGTAACAAAGAAGATCTGCATATATATATATATGCATATATATATCACTGAAAAAGAATAAGGATGCAGCTTACGGTGGTGATATCCGACAAATTTATATAATCAACCGTACAGGGACGAGGTCCACTTCCACGTTTATTGATCAACGTACTGATCTGTTCATTTCGATCTACCACTCTATAAATCATTCCTTTATTATTTTGTCATTTCGATCATAATTCCATCACTACAACTAACAGGAGTTTCTAGAATACGAAAAATGTCGTCACGGGAAAAAGTATAACATCATATCCTACCTGATGCGTCTACTGTCAGCAATGTACAAATTTCCAGATTCATCAAAAGCAATGCCTTTGGGAAAGGTAAGCTGCGCTATATCTGCAGCTGCACCATCACCACAACGTGAATCGGAACTAGTGCATACATTGCCATCGCCAACAACCACGTTGTAATTTGTTGTTAGATCTGACTTACCATCTACCTCTTTTTTCACTTGCCATATTTGAGCACGTAATGGTAAAGAAATAAAGAGGGAATCAGTCAACGGATCAATAGCCAAATAGTAGGGATAGGCTGTGTCAGATATGCTGTAAAATTAAACGCAATCCTTGAAGATAAATACGATTTGAATTAGTCAAAATGAAAATCTACTTTAAATTGAGAAATATTTAAAATAAAGTACAGAAATATACACAAGATGGCTTTCTCCCTGTCCTTATCTCCCTCCCAGTTTAGAAGTGATATCAACAATTAGAAGAGAAATGCAGAAAATGTGAGAGACCTGAGTTCCAGCAATGAAATAAGCATTCCACCAGGTGTCAAACGACGTATCAAATTGTAATCACCAATGTACAATGAGCTATCACTTCCTATACATAAAGCATCAGGCCGGAAAAGACGAGCATCACTATAATGAAAATTCTCCGTGCATTACTCATCACCAATTTTTCAAGAGCATCATGTGACTAAATTTCTTTATAAATATAAACTACAGCATTCGTAGTTCATAATAGAACATAAAAAATGCAACTACAAAAGGAAATCTTCCTGAACTCTGGAAAAGCAAGAAGCAAAAGTACCTTGCAGGTGCGTCACAAAACGGGCACTGCATGGGACGTTGTTGGCCACTGCCGATCACTGTTATCAGTAATGGAGAAACTTCATCAAAAAACACTTTTGTACCATCACCTTTCTCCAAGACATCTATGAACAATATCTCCGATTGCTAACAGTTACTACATCCTCGTTTATACTCAAAGACTATGAGAAAATACGAAAAACATTGGAACACTTGATGGACTACTCCACTGTCCAGGAAATCATAGAAATGATCGAAATACATACTATGCACAACATCGTAATGGTGGCGGACACTCAGTGACCAACCACCTAACATGAAACGGTTCGCGCGATGTCCTTCCATTTTCACAAGCCGGTGAATCCAAGCAATACTTCTTCCACTGCAACCTTCATATTCGTATCCAACCGACACTATGGAGAATGTTATTTTATTTTAATAACGCGATATTATTGCGAATGCACAAAACTCCCGAAAACCTTTGAGCTTAAATAAAAGCTTGATGAGCTTACCTTTAGCATTAACCAAACCGTTCACAGTCTGATTGTAAACATTTGTTCGCTTCCACGAATACGTGTAGGTTAAATTGGGCACAGCCGAAAAAACTGTACGAAAATAACAACCAGCAACACTGACAGATAAATGAACCAAACGAATTTCTTCCGGAATACGACTTGGAAGTAATTTGATGAGTAAGGTACTACGAGAGTCATCAGCAAATGAGCTATCATATACGAGGTATACTTCTTTCGTGCCAGGTATCTTGCAAAAGCAATCCATGATTTGAAGAAACAATGAAGGATGCACTGGTAATATGTTCTATTTTGACATTAAATGTTTGCTTCAAACTGTCTTTTAGTCATAATGCAACTGATAGCAAATAGATGGATAGAGCTGAAGAACGAACAGCGAGTGGAGGGGTAAAATTTACTTCTTCTTAACCTCATGAATCAACATTTCAAATAAAACTCAATAATTATTTATTTTACTTGAATAGACTTGAAGGATTTTCCAGAGTCGGCCAGCAGCTGGACACCATGTGCTGAAGAAGTAAGCTTCCCGGAATACTGACTTGCACGCCATGATGAAAATATAGTGGGTGCCAGATGATTCGTGGCATAAAACTGTCGGCACTTTTCATTCATTTCCAGTTGTTCACTTCCATGAACCGCCTAAAATTCAGATATTTATCATGAAGATTAGAGACAACTTGAGGGCGGAGAGTTTTAAATGCACCAACTCTACAAACTTCCGTCATCAATTCTCACCTTAGCGTGAGAATGAAACCAGTCAAAACCTTTTAATTACTCGTGTGTATACATGTATGTGTGTGTGACCAGTTCGTCTTGGTTTACATTTGACTGGATGAGAAAGCTATTGTACCAAGCAAGCAGTGTGGTTTGAAGTCCCATTGTCATTCACCAAAGCAAAAAAGTAAGTAGCAAAAAGATTGAAAGAAAGATAATTAATGCAAGAAGCGAATCTTTCAACTACTTTACACTTCATGTGCCACATAGGTCAGATGTTCCTCTGCATTGAATGCAGTAAAATATCATTAAATCACAAAAATAAAAAATGGTGATTAAATAGGTTCTAAGAATAGAACCAAAACGAAGAAATCTGCGCAAAATCTCGGAATTCATTTAAAATTTAGGAACCTTTCAAATAATACGCTCAAAATTTTGTTGGGAAATAGTTTACCACCAATCCGAGTCGCATCTGTACATCGCTCACATAAGTAATTTGATTCCACAGTATGTAGAAACTTTTTTCCAGTTTTTCAAACGGCTTCCTCATAAATTGCAAAGTCACTGTCTTGCCACCATTGACCACTAGGTCAAAGATACCTCCATTGTCCTCGTTACGACTTAACGTGAAACCCGTCAGTGTTGGATGTTTTGCTTCTGCAACACGCACGCCTGTTAACGGTGAACCATCCTCCGCCAAAACTCGTCCACGGATGACCGATACAAAACTGTAATACCATAATTATATTTGAAGTAACATTTATGCTTCATATGCTCCCGGCGAAAATCTTCTACATCTGCAAACAGATAGAAGCACTAGACAAATTAGGCTATACCTGCCATTACCAGGATAAGCAAATCACATTTCGAATTTCGATAAGGACAAAAAGATTTCAGTAAAAACCTTTCATTGAAATGTCGTTCATCTGCATACCGCTGCACTGAATCGCGCTGTACCAAAAATTTAATTTGCTGAAAAGTAGAAACTGAAACTGAGGAAAGCCAAGTTCTACCATATTAAATAGTTTTGTGAATATCCGCTATGACGACAATAAACTAACCTGGTAGAAATTACCATTCACAGTTGGTATCACCTTTAGAAGTACATCTCGTGGTTGTACCACGGTTGCGCACATCTGACTTGATGAACAACTAACATCCGTGCAGCATTCCGAATCTTCACAGTCTATTAAACCGTCTAAAATGATCAAAAATGAATTCATATTCATCTGAAAGAAACTTGCTAATATAGAACCTGCAACCGAACGATTAACAACTTTTTCTTTCGCTACAAAACTTGGTAATAGTACCATTATCATTATCAACACCATCATCACAACTTGATTCCATTGGCAGGGAGCAGTTCTCGCCAAAATGTGATTTATGGCATGCACACTTCCACTGCCCGGAAAACAACCGACAAACCCCATGTCCGCTGCAGTCATTGACACAGCCAGCTAAAAGTTAGTATTTTCCATATTGCTTCCAAATCAACAAGAGTTCATTTGAAGCATCAAAATGCAGAGAAACAATATAGTGAGATCCACATGGCATGCCATCCATTGTCGGACATGTCCGGAAGCTTGTTCCATTGATTTGAAATACCTTCCCTGAGTGAAATAAGAAGACAAACCTATGTGACAATTTTCACCATTCCAACCCTTCATGCACATGCAGGTACCATTGTTGCAATGGCCATGCTGTTCACAACCTGGAAGACACTTCCGCTCTGTGCAATCCATACCAGTCCATCCTTCGTCACAAATGCATACACCATTACCACATTTACCGCTCATGCACTCTACTTCACATCGTTCTATAATTTTTCACTCATTTTGATTTCGAATCAAAATTTAAATAAGCAGCAATTATATTGAAGACGTCAACAGAAATTTCATATTTCGAGGCTACGCTAAATTCCCTATTTTGAATTTTATCAAAACCGCTGCTCACTTACCCAATTCACACCTTTTCCCATGAAATCCAGGAATACAAACGCATAGACCCGATTCTGAATCAATTTTCCCACGATTACTACAAGTTGGATTCGCGTCTGTTTCCGGTTCTCGGTGAAGCAACCAAAGTCCGCGATCGATACAACCTTCGGCTGGATATACTTCAGCACATTTTTCCCCGCGATATCCATCCTCGCAATGACATTTCTCATTGTGACACAAACCATGGCCGCTACATTGAGGATCTTTGCAATCTTTCTAAAATGTTCACACATTCACCTTAAAATGCAACCAAAATAGTTCCACTTATTTATTAATCAATGAAAACACTAAGCTAAGGTAAAAGTAATAAAAGTGGCTATCTTAAATTACTGCCCAGGGGACTGACAACTATTTCAAACCCAACTTTGTCACTGGAACTTGAAGATGTTCTCTCTGATGTAAGATCAATGTAATGTACTGCATTTCATCCTGACATACATTACTTTCATCAAAATTGCTTAAAACCAGATAAGACAAGTGAATACCTTATCACAGAAAGTACCCTTCCAGCCAACGTCGCATTCACAATCGCCGAACTGATTACACCGGCCACGTCCGTTGCAGCTTGGTACCTCACACCAGTGAGCCAGTAAGTCACAGTCCGAGCCCTTATAACCTTCATGGCATATACATCGACCACCAGAAAATATTCCATTTCCACTACACAGTACAGGACATGAATCTTAAACAACACGAAGTCAATGCTATCGATTGTCTCGAATAATACTGAGTATCTGGGAAAATCGTGAAGTTTTGAGTTCAGCCAAAATGAATCTAAGCGTCACACGACGGTCACCCAATCAAATTTATCCCGAACAAATGAGCTTTATGAATCTCAGGATGATGCATATCGTCTATTCATAGTTAACCCTAAATTCCTTGCAAAAAGCAACTGCTTCTTCGACAGAATTTAGTGAAGTGATCTTGGCATCCTGCTGGATAGAAGGAAGAGAAAACTGTAAATTGTGAAATCTCCCTCCACCAGTTCCTACTTATCTGCTCAGTTTTACTTCCCCAATTCAAACCTACTTTATTAATGGAGCTTAGGCTACAATTGTATTACAACTCAGACAGCAACTGTCTCACTGGTTGCTCACTTTCCCCTTAGCTAAGACTTACTCAAACCCTTGCTCATTTCAGCAAAGACTGATCAATAAATGAACTTATATTTGGGGAAGTGAACATCAGACCGTGCGCAACTTCATGACTTTTAAAATTTCACTAAATAACCGACTTTCTTCGCAATAAGTCCCGCTGTATCCTGGAAAACAGTGACACCTGCCATCCTTGCACTGTCCGTGTCCTGTACAGTCATAGCGACAATTGTCAGTTTTTTCGTTTACCACTTCATCCGGAATCACCGTAGCAATAAGGCGTATAGGAAATGGCTGAAACGGTTACATTAAATTATTAAACAGATATATGCAAACGTGGGTAATTAACTCTGCACTGGAGTGAGTGACTTATAAGTGAAAATTTATCTTCCAGTCTAAATTTCCAATTCAAGGCAAAAAATAATCTAACATTTTGAACAAATGTGCTTGCAGTAAAGATATACGTTAGACAGTAATTCAAAATTAACTTTTGATAAGTAACTAGGTAAGACAATCAATTCACTCAGTGACAAACTTTGATCTTATTTTTTCTGCAGGCCTTAAAAAACCTTGGCCATGTAAAAGATTCCTCAAGTTCAGAATGTGAATCTAAAAATTGAGAAAAATCTAACTGAATTTAAAAGAACTTATCCTTCCCAGCGGTAGTCCGCGAAATATGGTGTGGATGAGGAGGAAACATTGAAAGACTTTAATATTTTAAGAGATTTTGAGAGTTCAGCCAACAGTTTAACTAATCCAAAATGATGAATGCGTTATTTGAACTCTTGGTTGTTGGTGAAAAGCCATAAAACTAATTTCCATTCCAATTTCAAACTAAACTATTACCTGCAAGACATCATTCAGTAATCCAATATGCCATCGTCCACCTAGCAAGTAGTGTGTCAGGATCGCTGTCCGCAATAGCTGCATAAAAACATTATTAGCCACTTTTTAGGCCTCAATCTGTTTTTCAGTGACGAAAGCTTTCCATGCCATCTATTTTTCAGTGAAAAAATTTCAAAAAATTTCTTTAGTAAAACAAAATTGACAGCACTCTTCTCCAACTGATCCCAAAAATA
This sequence comes from Madathamugadia hiepei, assembly GCA_013365335.1. Classification (NCBI taxonomy): domain Eukaryota; kingdom Metazoa; phylum Nematoda; class Chromadorea; order Rhabditida; family Onchocercidae; genus Madathamugadia; species Madathamugadia hiepei. The sequence goes on from JABVXS010000496.1 coordinate 13,476, forward strand.
CGCTACCTTGAAAATGACAGAAATTTTCTTTAAGATCTATGGTAAGAACAAAGTAGAAAAAATGAACCGATGTAAAACGCTTCAAGCGGAAAGTGGAAAGGTTTCTGGAAATGGCCAAGGAATGCGCATGAATAATATTCATGAAATCATGGGTAGTCGGTGATGGTAATGCTGTCCGTCTACCGTAAACGACCAGTTGTGCCTGTGAGCTGACGGATATATTGAAAATTATTCGACTACTCTTTTGTACTGAAAAATATCTGCAAAAAACCGCTTGCCAGAAATGGATTATTAATGATGGTAAGATTATCCAGAATCCAACGAAGCTTCTAATACTTTGAGAGAAAATGCTAAAGCTATATGAAGTACTGGGAATAATTCCACTCCCAGACTTTCACAACACTATGCTATGAGAATGTAAAGAGCAAGGGTAAACATACGTATAAACGATAACTCCCGGGGGCAGGTCTGCTTCAATTTGTTGTCCTAATTTGAAACTTTCAGGTAATGGCTTTAAAACAGTCGGTTTCGCATACACATCACGCCAAGTATCGGAGTTGAATAGGCCTGTTGTAGTGGATGAGTAGACCGATTTCGTCGAGTGCTCACATACATATCGAGAGCTACCGCTCCCTAGCAGTACTGAAAGAAGGGAAATCGATCATTTTAAAACAACCAAAATGAAGCATACAAAGCGAATTAAACTGTCAAAATTGAACTGTAAAATCAAAATTAAACTTGAGCTTGAACCGTCAAAATTTAACTATCAAAATACAAGCAAAAGTTGTCTTCAAATGCCATGGAAAGTGTTAATTGTACAAAGTTTCGGGTTCAAGTTTTCTGAACCCGAAAGCGAGAGAGGGACAGATCTGAGGAAATACCGAAATTGCAGCGCAAATTGAATAAAAAATTGGCTGAACTCTTTCTTGGTTTTTAATTACGCACAGTGTGTTATGGGCTAAGAATATATAGAGACGACAAGAAGGTAGAAGTTTCCAAATTTAATTTCTCTCCCCCTCCCCCCTTGAAATCTCAAAAAATAAATACTTACAGAAAAGTATGGTGAGAGAAGTGAAAATAAGAGAAAGAAGAAGTAATATGGCAACAGTCCTCCAGTTACAAAACGGTTTCAATCTGGTCTTGTCCATCGTCGCTGGGTGACATTTATCCTGGGATATCTTCCTCAGACCGAAATTACCGGAACCGACATGCTGATATTTGGGAAGAAGAGATCTACAGGGAGATCCACGTGGATTGTATTTCAACGGCACATTTTGTAACCTCGAGAAATCAGCTCTGCAATGTGTATGTATTTAAATATAGCTATGTCTTAGTGGAAAAAAAACAAACAAAAACGAATTCCTGAAAGATTTGAATGAGCAAGAAAATATAATAACATTAATGATGGGACTTAAACTTTTCTAACTATAAGCAGAGCTTGGAAGGCAGGAGCTCATTCCTCTAATTGTGAAAAAACTTGACAAATGAATAAATGTCGCAGTGATAACAAACCGAGAGACAGTCCTTTACAATGCAGTTCAATACAGTGCAGCGGTAGAATATAATTCCACGCGTAGAGATTATACTGAGAGAGAAAGGTCTAAAGTCGATCGAGAATACTGATTAAAATTACTATTTATAGTTGAATGTGGGTAGATGGATGATTATCAAGCTAAGACAAAGATTCAAATAAGATTTAAACTAAAGCAGTGAAGCAATGAAGGCGATGGAAATAAAAGTGGACAAGTGGACCGTGATCGGGAATGGGGGAAATAATTACATTTAAATTCAATTGCAGGAGCGGCGAGCACATTGAATCACTCGAACCATTGTGCGACGCCACTGAACCAAGCAACAATAGCGATCATGTCATTGAACACAGTGTACGGGGCACTCTTGGACCGCTGACCAAGCAGTCCGGTACTCTTCGGGAGGGACTGATCCATCGCTATCAATTATCGGGTTAAACATTAATGAACTCTCTGTATCCCTAGGTGCCAATGTGCTTTCAGGTGCCATGACAAGGCTGTTAAGTGCTAGTTGGACTTATTGTCATTTTCGCTTTGAAGCTCTCAGGGATTTTGTGTTTATGGGTGTCTCTTTGTCAATCAGCAAACATCCCACAGCACTTCTATTGCCAGCAATCGACTAATTCCGGAAACTGATATTTCTAAATAGCTAACGCTGAAACCTTGCACATTTTCTCCAAACGAGCAGAAGCATGAATCACGCGCCATCAGTTTATATCAAAAATGTAAATATAAGACAGCCTGGTTGTTGAAACGATTTCTTCACTGACGATGTTTTCTGCTGACTGTTAAAGAACATTATCAGTAGAAACAGCGTCCACATTTGATCTGTTGCAATGAACTGCTCCTTTTAGATGTCAAGATTGAAAAAAGAAGGCCGAATAAAGATATTACTGAGACTACTGAATCAACAGAAAGCCAATAAAGAAGTCTGTCATGAAGCATTCAGATATCACATTGGATGATTTTATTACTTACTTTTCATAGAGACGGCTATGCACTGGTAATGATGATCCTGGTGTGTGACCTGAAAAAATTAAATTCTTTTTCATTTCATCAAATCGAAAAAAATGAAAATTAAATGAAGAAATATGTGAGATTTTTTCACCCCAATGAATATCTTAATTAATTAGCAGCATGCTGAAATTCTTTTAATTAACTCCTCCGAGGAATTGATAACACTAGTGGAATGAAAGATTTTATGTGAAAAGTTTCATTCGAATTTCCCAATTCATCTCATATCATCAAAATGGAATAAACCGATGATACTGTTACTACTTCTGGCAAAATTTATCAAAGAGAGCAATTAATTCATTGAATAAGTGAAGCCATCATCAACCCTGCCTATCAGATTTCACCAATAAAATCAAGGAAATAATAATATCTCATTTGCACATTCCAAAGGTTAACAAGTCTTTTTGTAAGACCGCCATGTTTACCCATTGCCCTCATCTCTTTAATTCTTTTATTGCGGATCCATTAGTCCCCAGGTATTGCTTAAACAAATCCCTCACTCTTTTGGCAGTGATTTACAATGACATCTCTTCACTTCCAGACATTATATTCCGTTCCAGACCTCATTTCCTGTAAGGTTCTTCAAAGCATAAATCACACAATTTTCCAAATTTTTGAAATTTCATCCACTTTTAAAAAATGTTCCATATTGTGCCATACCGCCGAAAGTGGTAGAAATGCAATATCTCATGCAAGCTATCGATAAAACTACTCATCCAATAACAGTTAGACTGAGACAACTGCGAACATACGGTAAGCAATCCATGTACATTCAGAACAGCCCGCCTCATTAGACCTCACTGCATTCGATGTGCAGGTGACACTAAGGCTGAGAAGTATTGCGTGGAACCTCGGATAAATAAACTCTCAGTATTCCCTTAAAATGAAGTGACCACACAGTCCCCTACTTCAACCGAATCAGTTACATAAAGACAAGTGGGTGAGGGCGTGTGACCCCTGCAGGCATAAAGCCGAAAAATAAATTTGATCGCCGTCGGATGATCAGAAAGCAATGCGAGATTAAACAACTCTTGGCTTTCTATTCTTCTCTTCTCGTCAGTCAAAAGACAATGCAAAGGATTAATGGTACGACAGTAGGCGCTAAAATTTGAAATTCTTGTAACACTCTAAATTCGGTTTTTCATTCATCATTCAGTTTAAATTCAAGTGTTAAGCGAATATCCTAACTATTTGTGATTCTGGTCTTCCAAACAAACCATGCTTATACCACAATTCTATCAATCAATTCTCTCTCATATTCTCTCAAAAATTCAGGATATTAATTACCGCACAGATGATCAAAAGCAGTGCAGAAAAAGTCTACCTGAACTGGTCCGGATGTAGTAGCTACCAGTTTCTGGATTTTGAAGTAACATGCACCTAGTTTCACGGTCCCAGGATGAACCAGGCTCTGGCTCATGTTGTCCTATGCGAGTGTGGCGAATACCATGAGAAGATGTCGGACGTATCTGCAGTAAGTGATTTTAAATTACACAAAACATCTTGAAAAATGAAAATTTTGGATGCAGGTTTCGCTCGGTCCTTTAAGCAAACTTTTTTCTTTTAAACAAACGATTCGTCACAAATTATGTTAATAATTGTTATACACTGCAGACGTTTTTCCGCTTACTTAGTTCGAAATGATTGAGCTTAGTTTGTAAACTTAATGATTCACTAAACCGTCAGAACAGAATGACTAATAAAATTAATTCAACACGTGTAACGTACCTGGCGTGACATTTCATAACTTTTATTCAGCATTTTAGAATGTCGCCTCGATGAAACGGATCCTGAGAAATGACAGATTTTCTTTTCGTTGCAGTTTCTTTAATTTCAATTTGAAATTAAAAAAGGAACTTTAAAATGATTTCAGCTGTATAATAAGAGGTCAATGAACAGTCAGCCACTGTCTATGAAGGGAAATTATAGAAGCAAAGAAGTCTACAGCATTATAACCATTCACCACAGATGTTCTGCCAATTCGAAACTGCCTACCTCTGACAGTCAGAAAATAACCTTTGGAGTATTCATTCATTTCCGGTAGAGGCCCAGGTTCATCATACTGCGAATCATCGATAACATATGCTGCTTCACCTCCTATTAGCGGTGGACTCGGTGGGTCACGCTGTGGCGGCGGACCTCTCATTTCGGTCGATACTGAAGGCGGCAGACGATTTGGAGGTAGAGCATTAAGGAAACCTACAATATGTATGAATCAGTTTACCCTTTAGCACATCTCGTTTAATTTAATTTCAACTTCACAGTTGAACATGCCCAGCAGCGGTCAAAACATCTAGCTCATATGAAGACAGAGGGCAAAACAATCTACTGCACAACCTTGCTTATTACAGCTGCTTAATATTATCTGTTCCATTCTATTTCACTGATCACTGATTTTACTCTTTTCATATAGAATTGAAATGAATTTTAAGTCCGATTTACTGTTTGGAAATACCCAACTTTTCCGTCTGAAAATTGCGTGAAGTTTCATCATTTAAAGCAGAACGCCAACTTGTACTTATCAGAGAACATTGAAAATTTCTTATCAATAAAATAATTTCTGGGCCAGTGTTTTGTATTCTTCAAAACCTTAATTTCACAGATACCCAAATTAAACAACTTTCCTAAAGGTGAGGCAAGAAATAATGTTAATAAAAGTGAGGATGTCTGAAATTTCCATTAAGGTTCCACATGTTCAATTCACCTGAATCATTTTCTGCAGCCATCTGATTATGATGATTATTTATGATGAATGATCATTAGCTATGTGTTCAATTAAAACGTCCACCACTTCCTATAAGGAGAGTTTTTTCTCTTTGTTTTTTCAAGAGAGGGAACGCTTGAAAAACTCTAAAGAAATGGATTGATACTGTCTGAATGTTCACCATTTCCCACTGGTTCTCCCTTTAAGGACAACAGTCAAACACTGGTCTTTCAAAAGATGCTCAAAATGGTTTGTAGCACACATGTAGACCATTGTTCACCGTACCCTATTTAAGTAAATGTTGAAGACGAAACAGATGTGAAACCGAATTTAAATGAAATTTCAAATCTCTACTAGAAACAAAGCCAGTCCGAGATACCCCAAAAAACAATTTTCACCAGTCATTAGATTAACCTGAACATTGTATGGAGTTTGTTGATACGTCACTAGTATACATTACACTCATTCAAGCTAGAAATGTCACGACAGAAACCAGGACCTCCCCGCTCAATTTTCTTTGCGTACCTCAGATCGGACTGGAAAGTTTCACAGCTCTGCAAACCCACCTCACCTTCAAATAAAGAAGCACAGAAATATTTACTGCATATCTGAGAAAGATCGTAAATTTTGCTGCAACGGGAGTTCCGATAGTGAAATCCATTCTGTACTTCAATACATTTTCAGAAGGACTAGAGGTGCGGACAGCTGTAAACGCGGGACGTAGAAACATGCTTTTGTGTCAGATGAAAACATTTGGGACACACAATGTGCGCATTACACAATAATCACAGGCAAAAGCTGTAATGAAAGAAGCTGTCCGAATGTCTTCTCATTCACTGCACTTTCGTCATTCTTCACTGACACTCAAACTCTCCCACTCTTTCTCACCATTTCACTTATATTTCGACAAAAAAAATTAGGAGGAAATCAAGTGAATATGGGAATAAAATCTTAGAAGGATAAGAACTGGACAGATGAAACATGGAATCGAAACAATATGAAATGTAATTTTATAACCTGCGTCATCGTGATATCTTCATGGGAATACTAACATTTAGTGAAGACACTTGAAGGTTGAGTTCTTCAGGTGGAACAGCCCTACCTTGCTTAGGCATTCACGATTTGCCGAACAGGTATTCTAAAAGACACCAAACGAGTGGCCGAAAACAGGTACGGGATGACGTCCACTAATTATACGTGATTTATTCACAGACGAAAGCTGAAAGATTCTTTGTTCTTTTTCCATTTCACTAAGTTAGTTAATTAGTCTAATAGTAATTCATAGCAATAGCGGTAGGGTTGATAAATGGAATGAATTAATTATATAATTACTGAGCATTGCGATACTGCCAAAAGACGGATCAGTAGGAGGATAGGACGATGGTCACACAGAGGAACCTTAGCTTCACCACCGAACTGTAACGATCAACTTCATTAAGCAGTCGCGCCCCTGCCTTCACCACCGCTGTCGCCTCTTAGGGTTCCCTTGCAGGGGCGGGGACATACCCTTTCTTCTGCAGTTTGTTTGCTCGTCCACTTTTTTGCAAACAGTTTAGTAAAATTGTTGAAGCATAAGAGGAGGAATGGTACGAGTTTGAAGGGAATGTCTGAACGAAATGGTTCGTGAATCATCGTGGAACTATGAATAAAATTACGGTCAACTTTTTCATTCCTCATCTTTGTTTTTCTCGAAAGGTTCATTGTTGCAACCTTGTAAAAGTCCTAAGCGAGACAGCACAAATTTTGCGGAAAACCGTCCACAAAAGCCCACCAGAATCATAACGAGCACAGTAGAAGAGGCGTCGAATCAACTTCTTAACGTGAAAGTTGTGGATTCCGTTTTTCAGCCAAGATCTGCAAGCTTATAATAGATGAATCATTCTTTATTCGCAATCCCTTGAATTGTAAGAGAATCTTTCTGACTAAACTGGGAACGGAAGGAATGCATACAGTAGCTTCTTTTTTGTAAATGCTAGAAATCATCGACTTAAATTTCCTATTTATTTTTTACATATTTGATTGCCTAAGGTTCATGTTGAAGCCCCTACTAGAACTAGGATAATTTTAGCTGGTATTCTATTGAAGTTAGGAGGTGCTGGAATTTATCGAATTACGTATTTCCGGACAATGATTTATGATTAATTAGGGAAGTTCATTGAGAATCCTCGGAAGAGAAGTTGTCTTTAAGAGTACAATTAATTCAAATTTGTCACTTCACTTCATGCTTGAAATGTCATCCTGGCATTGGGGAAGGGAAGTCATAAGCAAATTAGCTGAAGGATTGAAACAAGTTGGAAAGAGATAAGAGGTCAATTAGACAAATACATTGTCGCTGTGACGGGCAAAAGACCAGTTGTTAGGGTAAGTCAGCTTGAAATTAAGAAGCAGTTGAACTAACCCAACTGTCCTATAAAATACTCATCATTTTTCACTGCATTTAAATTTCTAACTACACATTTGCATGGCATACATGGCATGGCAAGTGACGAAAACTTTGAAGGTTTCTGATTCCAATAAATGAAGATAGAAAGCGAAGTAAACTTGACTGATCGTGAGAGGAAAATAGAAATAAAGGTTCGAACTATCTGCTGCTTCTGTTTTCGTTTAAACTCTGCTTCCATCTGTAAGTGGGATAGAATATTCCTTTTGGGAGAGGAGAGAATTGTTTGGTGAGACGTATCTTTTCATAAGATAGGATCTACTTGAGAACGGGAGTGACAACCGAGCATGCTAGCAGTCATTTCAGTAATTCAGTATCGATCATTCCAAAAACCTAGCAATTGATTCTTTTGTTAAACTTGTAGCTTTGTTGGAGCTTCGAACTAAAGCATTGCAAGCGGTTAATTGATTGGAAACAATTAAAAGTCAATTGCTACAGTAATCTGATCCAGTATTATGATGAAACAGGAGAAATTAAACATATGTCGCAGAACACGGTGACAGGTTGATGAACTGCAGAGAGCTGAGGGTGAAACTGAGGTGGGAATGTTGATCTGTGTCTAAATCAATGCGTATGCAACGAGGCGGAAGTTGATTCCAAATTACTGGGTTATAATAAATTATATCCTTCTGCAGCAACAACATCTTATAGCAATCGACTATTTGACCTCAAATTATAGACTCATAAAAATTAAACCATCAAAGAGGAATGCGTTTGCTTTTTGAATGAGGATGGAACGGGTGACCTGACCGTTCGTAAAACTGTAACGAACTAAGGAACAGTGCAATTATGTTTTTTCTTAATTAGCGAGGTTTATTCACTTTTCCTCTCGTCTTTCTTACAACAACAGTAGCGAGTTCATGTTCAAAGTTATCTTTCATTTGCTGACTTTGGTTTAACTAATTTTGGAGGGACGAAGAGGACAGGGAATGTTCAAGTATCTTGATGAAAACATTCAGCGAAACCGAGCTTACTATCAGGTTATTCCTGCCTGAATTATCCATTGCCACCCATTCCCTACAAGAGAGCTTTCAGCAATCCAATCTGTGTAGTAAAACAAACCGCCGACAATTTGATTATCGGTGAGACGTCGATGACAGGAACTGACCAAAATGCAAGGAATCGCTTCACCGCCACTCACCCTCTGCAAAGCAAATGCTAATTGTAATTTCAGTCGAGTGCTTCATTTCTCAAATAATTCTTTCTCAGGACAGTTCATTTTTGTAATTGATATTTCTCACAAGCACTTTCAGGCTTAGCACTAAATACTTCATTGCTCCTTATTACAAAACTTGGCGGAAAATGAAAGAAAACGGTTTCTGAGTCCGTACTAAGATCGATCTTGAACTTATCAGGAAATGAATTGGTTCCATAAACTCAATGTAGTGTTAATACAAGCTGGAATCTCATTTCAAGACTCATTATCATGTTCTAGTCTAACTCGGTTGATCCGTTTGTTGAGGTACCATCCATGGACCTGAATTTGTTGTTGCGATGGAAAATTCTGATCAACTGCTTGCTTCTTCTTCACTACATTGTAACTCATTAAGCGGTATGCTCACCGTTTGATTAACCATCAAATTCAACAGCTGTTAAGTTTAGTTTTGAAAAAGATTGAATTTGAACTCTTTTTCATAAATTTGTGCAATGAAACTTCCACAGGTCTGCGTATTCAAGGTGATTTTGAGTATCTGTCAAACACTTCCAGGTAATAGAAAACAAGAGATTATGCAAAAGAGAAGTGGTGCTTCAGTAATGATGAAGTATCAGTCTCTGTTAATCATTTCCCGAAAGGGCCAGTCGATGCTTCTTTGATCAGTACTGTTCCTTTCACACGAACTACCACAACAAACAAATATTGGAAACTTCCCTATTTCTCAGAAACGGATTTTAGGAAAAAGAAATTTCAAAAATTTTCGGCTGCACACGAGGAAAAATTTTTCCTTCAATCTGAAATAAGGTAATTTGCAAGCTGATCGTTGGTCATTGTCAGAAACCGAATTCGCGTAGCACCGAAGAAATGGCTTATGGAAATTTCATTCCTTAAGCAAACAAATTATTAGAATAAACCAAAAAGGAGACGTCCTTCTGCGCGATTTTCATTTGCTCTTCAGACATGCAACAAGGATGAGCGTCGAAAAGATGTGGCTTACTTGTAGAAAAGAAAAAAGTCTGAAATTATTGCAAAAGGAAATTCGTTCTGGACTTTCTAATCAATGGAAAATTTGGTGCCGTTTTTTAGAAATTTCAAACATTTAATGTGGTAATTCAACTATTGCTAAACAAATTGAAATGAAGAAAAAATGAGGAGGGAATTTTATTACATATTGAATTGCTGAGCGGACCTAAAATGGCCTTCGATTGTGATGACTCTTTCACCCATTATGGCTTTCAAGTACTTGAGATGATTCAATCCAACCATGCACACAGTACAAGGAAGGAAGAAAGGTCACAACATACAGAGGTGGATGAAACGTTAGGAAAATGCTGAACCAAAAAATTACATTTCCATCGAAAGGTCAAACTGACTTTTTGTCAAAAAACTTTTCTGTAAATCAAATAGGTCAATTTCATTTCTCCACATGTGAATAAAAATTGTTCGATAACTGGTTGATGATCGGTGGACTGGTCAAAGATTGAAACAAAACGCATCTCACATCGACAAAACCATAAAACCGCAGTGTGCCACTTCTCTCTGTTTTCTTTCAAATATTCGTTTACTTCTTACTCAATAGTTATTTGACTAGTTAGATAAGTCAAAAGCCGTCCTATGATATGATAAATGAATTTCCCATTTTACCGATACCATTAATTATATCTGAAATTCAATGCAACGAACAGAAAGAAAATTTCGTTTTCAAAATGCTACAACATAACTTCTAATTAGGATGAGAAGATGGTCAGTTCATTTGAAATTCCTTTTTGTCCGATTAATCAACTGAGAGTCAAGTTTGTTTACCAGGGGTCAAGTTTGTTTACTTTCCAAGCCTCCCATGTCTTTTTCAGGGTAAACATAAAAGATGCTGGAAATGAAATATCGGATTCAAAAGTGCAATAATAGGAAAAGGGATTTAGCTTGTGCTTTTGCAATAAGGCTTCGTAATCGTTTGTCATTATTTTCTGTGGAATATTTCTTATCACAAATGTTACCAACTGCATCAGTCAATACATTGTCAATATGATCACTGGACATTTGACGGGCATTCCCTGCTCGCATTCTTTTCTTTCTTTCAGGCGATTTGCAGGAAAATGCCACTTCCGAATTTTTTTTTATTAACTCATATCACTATGAATTGGAATGAAATAAATGGAGTGACCTGATCAGCTCCAGGTTTTCGTACAGAGTTAGAGCGCATTGGAATTGAAACCTTTCTGAAAACTTATCAATGAGATTCAAGGATTTCAGTTTCACGATCAATTAGTCATCAATACAACATATTACGAAACTTGGGAAAGTTTCAATTTTGATTATCAATAATCTCCCTCTGACCGAGAACTGACTTGCAGAAACTATTTGAAAAATAAAAAAAATCAGTACTTTTCGAGTTCACGTGTTGGGCATATATCTATCGAGCAGGTGCGAGAATGTAGTGATGTAATAGACAATAGCAAAAGATCTGGAAGCAGGTCGACCCATAATATTTCAGTTCCGTTCAAAACATTTGATTTGCCCGCAAAAGCGAGCGGATATTGTTCTTGTTCAGTGATACTTACCTAACACACTTATATTCCGTGACACCTGTCGTAAAGAAACGAGAAGGAAAGTAGTCTTCTCAGCTACAAACAGTATTTCCACAAAAGAATGAATAGAACTTTTACCTAAAATTTGATGGTCACTGATAAGCTTAGCAATAGAAAGTTCCGGACTTTTATCTACAAGGCGTTGGCCTGATTTTCGGTGTACATTAATTGGATGGTTGCTTCTTATTGCGTTTGTGGCACTTTCCGAGCGAAACCTCTAAATCCGCATCTTTCTCTTCCACCTCTCATTATCCATGTGCTGCTCAGAAAATAGGTTGTTAAGATGGAGAATTCAACAATCAACAACAAACATCAATCATGTAAGTCTATTGCGATGGATATCTTGTTCATAGTGATATGGCAACAATAACAAAGTGTACAAGCCTTAAAATCAATCAGTAAGAAGTTTTCTTAAAATGGCTAATTTCATTGTTTAACTGATAAGTGGAGTCTTGTCAATCACCATTCACCGCTCTAATTGTTAAGTCAAACAAGGGTGAGTTACAGCGTAATCACCAATTCCGAAAGCAGGTGACGTTTCCAGATGTGCATGCTGGAAGATGCAAAGCTTCACGCAGATGAGAGAATTGAAAATAGTGCGGTTGGAGTGAAAGGAAATGAGGGACGGAACTAGATCATAAATGATAGGAATGGTCCGCTGGACATATTTGGTTCACTTTTCTTGAAAAATCAAGTGCTACTGAGGAAGACAATGAGGCTGCTGTAAAAATGCATCGAAATGGCCAAATTCATCGGATTACAAGGTATCCGCTTGATGGTCGATAACAGTTAGACAAGCTGGAAATGTTCCCTCACAATTCTTAGTGGAGAAAAGGTTGAATAAGTTGCTTCCAGTAGGAACTAGAGGTGAATACTGATGATTTATGTGAGAATGTTTCGAAAGGATCCTTTATTATTTAACAGTTTCTTATATCTTTCTATATAGAAGAAGAAAATACCGCCTAGCCACTATTCACTTTTGCTACTGAAATACTTAAAAGCAGCAATTTGAAGAGTTCATTAGCAGACTTTCTTGCTGATAATTCGTTGTTGGAAGTGGAAGTTTCAACTGGGAAGTCCCAGAACTGCAACATATTCACAATCTTTTTCAACAAAATACCGAGATTCTAATGAAATGAAAGATAGTTGTCCCTCTTTATGCTACATCTCATCCTACATCACAACATGCCTGCATCTCTAAATATGAAAGTTTTGCAGAAAACAAAAAAGTTGGAAAGCAAAGAAGACATCCCTCGCTGTACGAATGACTTAAATTCCAAGGAGGCCTGAAAATGAAATTAAGTAAGGCTGGGGACGATAAGTGCAGCTTTCTTTGCTTGCAACAAATCAAAAAAAAACATTGTCTAAAATCCTCGGAGGGTTATGCTCTACAGTACGGGATATTTCTCTCCGTAGAATCCTAGAATCAATTTGCGGAAAGGACTAGTAATTCTTAATGCACTACTTTGTTACCTCCACAGTATCCTACTGAACCACTAGTTGCTGATATTGTAGAAAAGATTGTATGGTTTCGAGCACTTCTGGGAATGCTTCACACCTCCAGAAAGTACACAGCTCCCTTCTGTATTCAGAAGAAATGAAATGAAAAGTCAATAAAAAAGTATCAGTGAGATTTTGTAGAGTTCACTTTCAATAAACTTGCTCAAGTAAAGTGATAGCTCCTCAAAGCATCAATTAACGGTCACTGAGAAAGGGTCAATTTACATTGTCTTCAGCAAGTAAATAAAGGGTAGAGGCAATGTGCTAACTAGTGCCACTAGTCTGAGTAAACAAATGGATGGACAAAGGCTAATATGGTCAGTGGGTTTATCCCACTCAACTTTTCACCGCAAGTAATATTATGTTCAGAAGGACCCAAGCCATATTCATTTGCACAGTATTCGCATAAATGGACTCCACACAGTTTCAGTTGAATTCCATCCCTTGTTCATTCAATCAAACAGCAGTATTTCCAACTTGTCTCCATTTAAATCCACAACCATTCAATCAAACCATTTGGTGACAGTTAGGAAGGTAAAAGACCCATTAAGCTAGAAATGAAATGAGTGCCAACTAATTTATGAAACAGGTCGACTGCAACTGCATCTGCTTCAGAGATTTCAACGAATTCATCAAACTGCTCGCAGACTGGAACTGAGTGTGTCTGAAAGTCTTTAATGTTTAATGTTTCAAGAAGAAACGTGCAGTTGGAAATGAAATTACTTCACATCGTCAGTTGGTAAAATTACTTTCTGAGAAATGAAAAAACTTGAAGTGATTAGAGCGCAAGCTGGAACAAATGTTCGTGCAAATGTACCGGTGTCGATGTTTGTGTGATTGCAATGCTGCACATTCTTCTTCCTATATTTCTTTTTGCTTCACTTTTGAGATTGGCTTCAGGTGAGCGGTTGGGGAGTAAAAAAACTAGGCGATGAGTTGGATGCCAAGTACTTTTGCTTTCGTTGCACCGTAGCAGTTCCCTGATCGGTCAGATGCAATGAACCGAAGGCATGGGAAATGAAGATGTGCAGTGGTCTGTTTAACGGGTAAACAAAGGTGAGCAACTGTAGAGGAAGCGATAGGAAGAGCAGTTTGGTCGCTTAGGAAGGATGTATGTCAGTCACAATTTACTCATAAAAAAATTTTTTTTTTGGATATATGGGATTTCGCAATCAGAAAACTTGTTGAGAGGAGGTAAATGGAGTGATCCATAGAGATTACTGGAATTAGGAAGAAAGACGGAGGAATTCAGAATGATGAAGTGAGAGGGTATTATCGCATACCTGACTAGAGAGAACGGGAGATTGACACCTGTCTAACTATGGGCTTCACTTTGTACCTCAAGATGCAGTTGTCGTGGTGTCAGTCTATTTGCTGGCTGACACATTTATCAATTAGCTGAATTAATCTAATTAATATTTGGTACTTTTGATAAAATTAGTTCATCAAAAGCAGGACATGTCAGCTCATATCACTGATTTCAATGACAATTGCATATTTCAATGTTTGAATTTCCAGCGCAAACAAGCAAACATGAGAATCACATTGATTGATTTAATGATTTTAAAACTTCCGCTTCCATAAACTAACATTCTTTCATCATTCATTTGATACTTTCATTGTTTCTATCATAAAATGCTTTGCCAATGAAATCCCACAAATACTTGCAGGAATGAGTGTAACACAGGAATACAATATTACGATGACTCATCAATGCACAAGTCTGCACACTTCAATTTGAACTTCTGAAGTTTGCTGATATTACAGCATTGCAGCTAAAGTTTTCTGTTTGTTAACAAATATCTTCGTTGGAATGATAGCATTGCTCTAGCAAAATTTAAAAAAAATCAACTTGGCGGCGTTTTTATCAAATTTAAAGCAAATAGAAAGATGAAAATGACGAATTTGCAGTGAACTTTTCAGAACGATTATGTCATTCTCTCGAGGCATTCAAACGAATTTTTCGTTAGCAAGAATTGCGGACACAAATGTGTTCGGCGCAATAAACAGCTCATTTGTCCTCATCACATTCCCAGTCAATGTCCATAATTTAAGGATTATTGGCGAACAACCTAATCTAAACATTCCTCACTTTTCTCTCGCATTTTCGATAAATTATAGCATTTAGTATTTTCTAAATTTAACATTAAAAAAAGAAATTTTATTGAAATTCTCTCGTCTTATCGCAAAGGAAATTTACATTTTTTGCTTTACAAAATAAATGTCTTCGAAGCGATGAAAAGGATTGAAATGCAAAGGGAAATTTTTGTTATTTTTCGTATCGTAAAAAATCTTCCAATTGAAGATTTATCCATGAATGCATGAGGTTAGTTGAACCGGAAAGATTCCAAAAGCAATTGAAAATAGCCACTGTGCGCCATAAAAACAAACGGATTTGTAAAGATAGTTGAGCATTCTCCGGTTGCTTGAGGAATTGCAGAGAGCGCAAATGGCAGACTCACATTGATGCGGATATCAGACGAGGAATGTGCAGCATTTGAATTAGAAAGGATGACTTGAAGATGTTTAGATGGAAAGAGTAAATTAGTATTTGTTTAACTGCAAGGTTCCACAGTTCATGATCTCTGAAGGTAGCGAAACTGTACAGGAGAAGATAAAAAGTATTCAACGTGGACTTCATCGAACAGCAATTGTTAGCAGTTGTTTTGCTGTAAAAGGAATAGTAATTAAACAGACTGAGGTGCTCGTAAAAATGTTATAAAAGATATGTTGATCTTGAAAATGAGGTCATCACAGGCAGAATGGTTTGTGGAATAAACACGAACGTCTTACTGGCAGTGCTGTTAGAGCCCTTCCGAACAGGAGTGAGTTGAAGAGTTAGATGTGATGAACAAAGTGAACGACTGATACAAATCACAAATCAAAACTGACTTTATCTACACCTCTGATGCTGTCGTACTCGGAGCGAATGGACATTAACAAGGAAGAAAGTGAAGTGTCTCTAAAATCTAATTTATTGATAATAAATTTGTTCACAACCGAAATCATCCGTTATTTGTGTAGCAGACAGAGGCCAGGCGAGCAGAGGGCATATTCTATAAATTACGATTATTGAATTGGCCTTGCTCCTTAATGATCCCTCTTGCTTCTCGGTTTTGGGCTAAGGTCGAAGAAATCGTACAAGTATATTCGCTGAAAGGCTTTGAATTCTTTCATTGGTCAAGACGAAAAGACTGAATATCTAAACAGACAAATTAGCATTTGAATTTTCAATAAATGAACTACTCCTCACAACTTGTTCATGGAGAAATTTTCTCAAATAGCGTGACTTGTTGCAATTTTTCATAATAATTATTGGTCAGCGAATTCTGAGGTTCTGTAATCTTTTCAAAGTAAGTTTCTGAATGTGTTTGTGGATGATTCATCGGACAGGAATTCAATGCTAATTTTTGACTCGATCTAAGAAATTGTTGAATTAAATAAGTGAATCGTTCACTTGTGTTTATATTCACCGAGGTCATTCGGTAACTTTTTAGAATCAAATTGCGAAGATTGATCCGTCAAATGCGAGTTAATACATTAAGGCCTGATTGGTACATTTGCTAGAACAGAATTAGTGCGATGCAAAAGAGGTGATTAAACAAGAACTGACCTAAAAGGATGTATCATAACATAGACCGGATAAGAAATCTTTTCCTTGACTTTCCAATCGTAATTTTATGCTGCCAGGAATATTTCACCCGTATCATTTTATGCTGCCAGGAATATTTCACCCGTATCATTTATGCTGCCAGGAATATTTCACCCGTATCATTTATGCTGCCAGGAATATTTCACCCGTATCATTTTATGCTGCCAGGAATATTTCACCCGTATCATTTTATGCTGCCAGGAATATTTCACC
>JABVXS010000497.1:0-30243 GCA_013365335.1 Madathamugadia hiepei
CACAAAGAAATGGGACCAATCCTCTACATTGCAATAGTTCTAACAGTCTTCAAGCTCTAAATCGATTCGTTGCAAGATACAAGATTTGACGGTATTTCGAAAATAAAAACTGAATGTATGCGAAGCAAGGTGAGTAAATAACCAGCTTATGCAAGAATATTTGTGGCCCTACTTGGAAGTTGAGGGATTGTGATGTTGCATACCACAATATCAAATAATTCTACAAGCATTGCGGATAACTTCATAGCCACCAGGGCACTTGCAAATCTGACCTGAACATAACGAATATCCCAAACATTGAGCAGTGTACATGCAGAACTGTCCGATTTCCACTAAAGCATAACAGCCTTTGTTGCCAATATAAGCGGTCGATGTAGGACATTGTAATGATGAGGGCAAACACTCAGTACCGGTGAATATGGTACCACTGGTACACTGACACGTGCGAATATTATAATCGCTCGTGCTCGTTGCTGGCACACAACTAGCAGCTCCTACAACTTTTTCTCATTCAGTAGGTGGTATTTTAATCAATTGCACATAGAGATGGCGCGTGTTTAAATTATTTTTCTAGGTTATTACAAATATTTCAGGAAGCTCTCGTAAACTTAGAAGAAAATCGAAATTTTACTTAATAAAAGAATGAAAAATTCTTGTGTCATGAAGGATTAAAACTCCAAGTACTGATCTTTTAAAAGAATTGCGAACTGAATATGAACTAAATACAGAAACCAAACATTTTGCAAATTTTAAAAATATTTATGACAAAAACCGAATCAACAAGTACTTCTATATTTTAAAAGTCGGAGGATATTTTCCCTTATGATTTCGATAGGAGAATGTTTCATCTAAACTTTGAAAAATATTTCAAATTAAACCGATGCATTGGGCATTATCTTGGCAGGCCATTCCAATAGAAACCGCATCAAGACATGAACCATTGAGGGAAACCTGATACGGTTGACATTTTGAGTTGATGACACAGGTATCGTTCGATTTCATACTACCTGATGGACATAAGCATCTATTTGTTTTACAAGTCGCATTCCCTTGACATTGCTGCGTGTAATAGCAAAAGTCATCAATTTTCACCTGCATGAATTATTGCGTAATTTGTACACAGCCAATACTAATTAATTAGCCAATCCAATTTTTCAGGCGTTCATAATTTACTAATTTATTAAGATAACATCAAATGTAATCTACGTGGTGTAACCAAGTGAGTGCAAAGAAGTTTGAATCAATGTTTGCAGAGAAAACAGAAGAAGTTTTCCTGTTAAGTTTTTTTTTCTGTTTAATTAAACAATGGAATCAACAAACCTCATTGATCCGGTCAACTTAAAATCTTGATTGACTAATTAATTTATTCAACACTGATGATCGTGCTACAGATTCCATGAATGCTACAAATATATGCCAAAAATCGAGTTGAGTTTTTTCTTGAATTTTCAAAAAATAAAATGGTTGTATCGGACATACTTTCTGAAAACATGCTCTATCGATCACAATTTCGTTCTTGTTGCACTGTTCTTTAGTGCATAGTCCAGCTCGCACTGCAGTATCATTAGGGCATCGGCACATGCTGTTTTCACATGTGGAATAACCTTGACATTGTTGTGTGAATTTACACTGCTGTCCAATATAGGCTATATCCCAGCAGCTTTCGGCAATGTACACTTGTCCGGTAGGACAAATACCAGATGGTACACAGTTGTTGTTTTGGGATACCGTACCTGGTGGACAGATGCAGATACCATTCTGACATGTTGAAATCGATGTGCATTGCTGAGCAAACTGGCACTGCTGCCCGATATTGGCCTTCACATAACACTGCCCATTTATTTCAATTTCATTTTCTATGCATGGTTTCTTCCTTCGACATTGACCATTTTCGGCAACTGTACCCCTTGGGCAGGTACAGGAATTCTTACAACAAATGGAATTGCCCAAGCAAACAGCTGCGTCGATACAGTATTCGCCAATTTTAGCAAATTCATAACATTGACTATTTATTAAAACCTGAAATTAAAGATGTTAAAAATGATTTCCTGTTCAAAGCATTCGCAATTATTGGTGTTTCATTATATTCATTTTATAAAGGTTAATAGAAAATTGGAGAGAGAGAAGGCAAACGAGTAGATTGATGAAGGCAAACAAGTCGATTGATGAAAACGATAAGACAAGGATAAATGTGATCTTGTGTTTCGTGTGCATTATACCTGACTTTTATTGCATTTTGTTGAAAGCTGCTGATCTTCGACACAATATTTCTTTACTTGAGTATATCCGTTTGAGCATACGCATTTACCTATTCGAAAATCGATATTGCAAAATTGAGTTACATTATATTTAAAATACTCAGAAGAAATGCACAGATGTAAGTATGCTGTATTACCTGTCCAGAGAATTGTAAAGGTAAAATCACTAAATAATACAAATACAGGTAATCAATGTTTTTTAGTACAGTTTAAAATTTTCATTGAAATTTACCTGTGTCGCATATTGAAGCTGCTATACACTGCAAGCTGTGAACGCAGTCTTCGCCTGGTATTGCTAAATCCAAACATTTTCCGTCTATGTAAGTCTGATGGACATCACATTTCTCAGTTCCACTAAGCCGAATACAATAACTGCAAAACCAATTTCAAAGAAAGGAAATAACAGTAAACCAGTCAAGTATATTCACCATTTTCATTCAGAATGAAAGCGAAATTAATTTCAAGTGTCGAGAAATTTCACCACCTTGAATTGAGTTCAGTTTCATTAGAGCATCTACAGTATCCATTCAAGCACTTTGACTTATCAGGACATTGATCGTTAGCAAAGCATGTCATGCCTGGTGCACGCATTTTTCGACATCTTCCATTAACCTGAAAAAAAGCGGAAATACAGTCATTCAGATAAATTGATGAACTTTATTATATCAGGTGATATCACTTATCGTAGCCACACAAATTTATGCAATATATTAGGAATTTAGGATAAGTAATTATGAACCAATGGGAGTTTTTAATGCAGTAGAATTAAGATTTTACTTGCAGTTTACGGCAGTGAAAAAAAGAAAATGGAAGAGAACATTTAATTGAAATTATACCACAATAGTTTATAACCACTTGAGACTAATAATTTCTTAGTGGTAATTTCAAGGTAATACTGCATCTTAGTGCCACATCAGCTCGTTACCTGATGTGTCATTTTTTCAGACTAACTTTTCAATTAGACCTCCATTAATGCTGTAGAAGTTTGCTGTTCTTTTCATAAAGTTTGATGGTCATACTCAGTTTGTACAACATTTCCAACGAAAGTCAAAATATGGCATAAAGCAAGATTGGAATTACAAATTATATTTCTTCGTACTTTTTAATTGACTTTCAATATATGACAACCAACCATAACTTCGAGATCTCTGCAATGTAACAAACATGCCATAATGTTCATTTTGCTTAATTATTCATGTGTTTTGCATGTCTTGACTGGCGTTGACCTAGCGAGCCGGATGACGATTGTTGGCTTCCTTTCAATAATTCCCAATAAGTTTGCGAAACCGCGTTTTTTCAGCTTTCTGGATGGTTTAGGGGGTACTAGTTCTGTATTAACTATTAATATTAGAATTATTAACGCATTACAGAGTCAATGGTACGACACCTTTTGCTCGTTTCGGCAATCAAGACTCTGAACACATCTATTGTTTATCAAAACCTGTCCATCAAGGCAAAGACATTTTCCCCGAATGCAATACTGTCCATTTCTACATTCCCTCCCACTTGAACATGATTCATCAGTACCTAAAAATTAATTCCACGACTAAAATATATTAACAAAATTTTTGCTCATAAAATCCATAAGTATTTTTCCCGCAGAATTCACCTTTCATTTTCACTTTATGTGAGTCTGTGAAACACATTTAACAAAAAATTTCTAAAGTCCCAAAAATAGGACTTCTCCTCGCAACTCAATTTCTAGGAGAAGAATGCGCATGCTGAGACTCCGCATGTTGCAACAGATATACACCATTGATTAGGTTCACTGGTTAGAAACTCCCCAACGACTTCTCACTGAATCATGAATTTTAGTTGCAATGTCAATCCCCCGCAAAAGGATGGCCGGAATAACAGGTACAATTCCACTTTTAATAAAATCCCACCTTAAACAAGTCAGAAATGAACGAACCACCGCATTTCTGGAAGCATAACAGAGCAGCGATCAACACTGATAACAGGTCACGATCAACACTGTACATGACTGCAGTGAATCAAGATGAAGATTTTCTACACCTCCCTTCATGCGTTTTATTAGTTTCCATTGAAAACTCACTGCATATTACAACATACCCACAGCTTTTATGGTTTACTGCATTCTTGCAAAATAAAGTATTTGCACAGCTTCCGTTATCTGCCGAGTCATATTGTTAAGAGTATTATGAATTTTGCCTTTATTTAAACAGCTCTTTCCGAATTCTTCTCTCTCCACAATCCTCTTGTTAAGGTAGAAATCATTCCAACTACTGCTTGCAAATGAACAGTACCTGACCACAAAATATTGATATGTTCAACCAAATTTATAGTTTATTATAAATAGAAAACACTGTCCAGAAGTTCATCGATCGTAACAATAATATGGGGCTGGACCGATTTGCGTAAAGATTGAGAAATTTCAAAACTTCAAAACAAAAAACTATCAGTCACAATTTTCGATTCGAAAAAGCACAAAAATGATATACCAAGATTTTAGGAAAAAAACAACAATTCACAAACGACGACCACGACGACCACCCTTACGTCTAGTACAATCCGTTGGGATTGGTGTTACATCTTCAATACGGCCAATTTTGATACCAGAACGAGCCAATGCACGAAGTGCCGACTGGGCTCCCGGTCCTGGAGTTTTTGTTTTTGTACCACCTGTAGCACGCAACTTGATGTGCAAAGCATTGATTGATAGCTAAAAACGATAATATATACTTAATTATTTGGCAGAAGAAAACACTAATGAAAGAGTAAAGCTCTCAGACGCGACATCACCACAAGACACTATCAATCAGAAAGGCAACTGATAATTTCAGCATCACTGAACCCTGACGCTGTAAAAAATCCATTTGATTCAGGAATGTTTAATTTTGTTTGTCGACATTTTACGGCAGATATAAGCGCAAACTTACAGCTTTGCAACGCTCAGCAACATCCTGAGCAGCAAGCATAGCAGCATAAGGTGATGCTTCATCACGGTCCGCCTTCACCTTCATACCACCAGTTACGCGTACAATTGTTTCTCGACCTAAATCAAATGCTTATAAAATGACAATTAGTAGGAAGTTTCGTACATGAAACTAAGGAATTCACCATCACAAGAATGTGAAACATTTTTTATACAATGCAAATTGATGGCTTAGCTTCCAGAACCTGGAAATATCTCGCAAAGGAATATCAGATATTCACTATACTAAAGATATGGCAGAAATGTTATTTGATGCTGAAATCGAATAAGCAAACGAATGCCAACCAGGAATACAACAAATAGTAATTTAGCACTCATCCCTTCCACAGTTCACCATTTGGACTGAACTGAAGTACACGTGAATGCCCAATAAATACAAACCATCTCCGTTAACACAACTTTTTCGGGAAGAAGAAACCTCACAGAACTATTAATTCAATGTCCAATTTCAAATGAATTAATGTAAGTGATGGCGGATAAGCCAGAAAGCAATTATTCAGACTGTGGATCCTACGTTCCAGTACTAAGGTAAAGTATCTTGAAACCAGCACGAATTAACTTTAGATTGAGCGTTCTCAAATAATGTTTCACGCAAAATAATAAGGTACACTACGCACAAACTGACATGATCAAAACATAAATTTTTTAATGTTTATAAACCGACCAGATAAATCAGTAACGTGAACAAAGGTATCGTTGAATGATGCAAAAATATGTGCGACTCCAAATATATTTTCACCTTCCTTGGCTTGCGGTCCTAGTGTAACCACTGGCTGTTCCTCCTTAACTTTACCCTTTCGTGGCGGCATCTCGCAATATCTGCAATGAAAAAAGAAGCAGTGACAAATGTCACGAGAATGTACAAATATATGCCGTAGCATGACAGTTAACAAACGTGAATATTTTTGATTAGCTGCCATTCTAAATGCCAACTTTGCTATAGCAAAAACACGTCGTAAAGCAAAGAACATGACGATGCACGTGATAATCTTAATAGAGTACTGAGCCGTCTCCATATGTAGTACGAAAATATAGTACGAGCCTGGAAGTTTATTTTATCCCAACTGACGAATCCAATTTCGTTCATTTCGATTTTAAATGCCAACAATAACAATTAAGAGGTTCATTCCCCTCAAACCATAACATGTATAAGATTGAGGTGGAAACAAATCCCACGAGGGATACGTTCACGACCAGCAACGTGAGACCTCAGCCACCCTCAATCCGCAAGCATAACTTTTCTAGTTTTCAAACAACTCCTCCCACTCATAGGTTAAAAAAGTCGACTACATGCGACTCCTGCAAACTTCGGACGCTAAAAGCGTGTTTTCTCAAAGTAAAAACCATTGCCAATGTATGGAGACGGAAGAAGATGAAGTAAATGAAAAAATATTGGTAGTTCCAGTGTTTTAAACAATCCAAAAAGTGGAAATACGTGACAAGCCAAACATTACGCCAAGGAATGCCGTAGAAATACTCAAAGGACTTAAATAGAAATCGAAGTGCAATTGAACCCCTGTAAACTTCGGACGCTGAAAGCATGTTTTTTCAAAGTAAAGCCGTATAATTGAAGTTTGCGAAACGACCAATGTGCGTGACTTTCGAGAAAAGTAGGTAAGCAGGAATAATAGAGAGTGTATTAACAGACAGACAACAGTTACGAAGGAATTAAACTGCTTTATCGAATTTTAGCTATTCGTTTCCACACCTATTCTGACCACTAAACTGGTAGGTTTAGGAGGTGGAGTGGTTTATCATTTTAGGGGAAGGTGGCTGAAGTGTTTCTTTATTTTGTTCAGTTCTGGCCGTTTAACGTTTTTTACATGATAGTGGAGTATTGCAGGTGTGGTGGAAGTGATCAGTGTTGTGCGGGTGAGCGGCGTGCCTGCACCCGAGAAAGTGCCGTGGTGCTACGGGCAGGGTGTTGTGGACAAATATGGGCTTCCCGACATGTTTCGTTGACTATTTATGCGGTCTACGAGACTCGTTGAAAAGTCTTTTTGTAAGTTCAGAATTGTGTATAGATGTTAAGAACATTTTTTTATCAGGCTGCATTGTTATGATGATGGTAGCTCTACAAGTATTGTTGTAGGAATATATAGGGTAAGGCAGTAGTCTGGACGAATTAAACTTGGAAACTTGTGTACAGCGTCAGATTATTGAAAGAAGCTGCTTTTCCAACATGCACAGTGTTACTGCAATATTTTTCACTGTGAGTACTGAAAAGCGAAAGCAAAGTATCCGTGGAAGCATGCACGACGGTGTTCTTGAACCTATAAAATGGCATTAAACTGCAGATTACAAATAGTGTTTTATTATTGTAAAATTGTGCGCATTGGCATGAATTTTACAGTTATCGATTGTTATTCTGACTTTTCGGAATAAAACGGTCCGGGGAATTTAGTACCTAATTGTCGATCATCATTCTATATACGATTGCAAGAGTCCTCTGGATTTTCGTAAGGTTTTCAGATAATTCACAAACTGGATCAAATCTCAGATGCGGAACGCAGAAAAATGGAGGACAAGCAAAGAGAACTCTCACATCCCAAAATGACCACTGTTCTTCAACAGCGACGACGGGCTAGTGTCATAAGGGATAAACGTAACGTTGAAGTGGTCACCAAACCGAAAGCGATCACTGGGTAGCTTTCTTCAGTTGATCGATTCAATTATCAGTAAAGAGATGAAATAAAAAAGGGGTTTACGAAAAGAAGTGAAGTATTGATCTGTTTTCAGACTTTTCTGCTCGCTTTTTTTGAACATGGTACTTGTCTTTGTATTATTTATATCAATGCCTGATCAAACATCAACGTTTCTTCGATTTTTTCATGCGGTAATATGTTTCTGTGCTCTGATTATTTCACGAGTTTGCAACAGCGTATGGTTTTCGGATATCGCAAACGTTTCATTGAAATACACGGGTGTTCAGACTCCAAACATGTCTTTGAGGTGATTAATATGTTTTTGATTTTTAAAGAGACTGCTCATTTGTTGTGGACCTAGTGATAACAAAACAATTTTTGAACTTATTGCTGGATATTGGCTATTATCTTTGGCTAGGATATTTTTGAATTGGCATCGGGATGAATTATAGAATCTGTAGAGTTTTTTCACAAATTTTTAGCCGAACGACCGGTGATTTTTGTTCTTCGATACTTCTCGATTTTATCTTTTTCTCACAATCGTTGTTCGTCAGTAGTATCCCAGTGCCATTTATCTCTACAGCATTTTCTTTTATCCACATAACCTTGCTTAATTCCTTATTCAGGTTTGTAATTTCATTTATTTGGCTGTTTGAATCACTAATACAAGTCAGATTATATTGCAATGACTTAATTTTTTTCATCAGTGAAAAATCTTGTTTGAGCTTTTTCAGTCATGACTATCCTCAGTGATCTTTAGTTATACTATCGTTGGCATTTGATGTGACGGATCGACTCATTTTCCGCTCGCAAGATTATCCTCAGTGATATAAATGAATATTACATGCGTCATCGATTGAAGAAAGTAATTTTCATATGGAAATTTGTTTTTAAATACATCATTTTTTTTAGTTTTGAATACTTATGGATGGCACTTGGAATTGGCTTACGAGCGCGCGTTAATATTATCGAACGCAACTGGCCATACTTCTTGGGTTATGGCACAGTGCTTACCCTTCTCACCAGTCTTTCGGATAATTTGATGTTGAATGCATTTTTCTTTGGTGCTTTGTTTCCATTTTGCATCATTAGTAGCTTTTTGGTTAGTACATAAATTGTAAAGTTCTTTTACTACTGTTTCGGTGCATAGGAAAATCTGCTGTTTTTTCTTTCTGCTCATGGAATTGTTAGAAACCTTTTGCTGAAGCTTAAATTTTAATCTTCTGGAAAAGTTGTATGAGCTTTTGTTTTTGAAATATTTGTTTCAGGTAGAAGCGAACAGTTATAGACAAAGAACGCATCCTTACGTACACATATTTGGTCCTTCAATAGCAACTACAAATTACATGACATCAGCACTATCTGATTTACTCAAATCAGTTGGGTGTAAAAATGGTGGACAACAAAATGTTATTAAGAAAAGTAGAATGTCTCTTCGTGAGCACCATTCACCTTCACCAATGCGACTTAGTACAGATCATCAAGTTTGACAAACTATAGCCAGAAGTTGTGTTGAGCGAAATTAGGTTCTTTCATTTTCCATTTAAATCAACTGGCCACCAATTCTCTGAATAGATCACATTGATTTGACGCTGAGTTTTGGATTATTTCAATTGGGAAATATTTTGCTTTCTAGTTTGAGCTGTACGTATTCATTCCTACTTATTTTGCGCTGAATTTATATCATTCGTTTTTAATATTTTTCTTTTTCTTTTTTGTAATCGTAGTTTTCAAGTGTAGATATTTGTAAATGCAAGCTGTTGTAGTTTGAACTTTCAACATTTCAATAGTATTGAAAACAATCCTAAATATGAATTGGACATCGGTTAGATATTATTTGAATTTTTCAATTTTTGTTAAATGCGTTGATTAAATAATATTTTAATATACAAGTAAGTTCTGTTGTAAATCAATCTGAAATGTTAGCTTTCAAAACTAATGTAGATTTATGCTAATAAACCATTAGGTTCTATTTACTGGGAATGAAGATATTCAGCCTGATTTGCTACTATTTATGAATACATAGTGCACATCGTATTTCTTTCATAAACAAATTCTACCAAGGGTTTCGTGTCTAATTCACTGTTTTTCCATTCTTATGTTCGATCTTGTATGTGTGATGCGAAACATCTTTTTATTTCACTGCTCTAGTCAAGTTGTTATGGTTTTTCATCATTGAAATTTCAGATGCATGGGAACTGCTATAAATCCTGCTAATAAATCATTTTTTTTTTTTTTGTTCCCAATTTTTATATGTTCCATCGCGCATCGTATCTTGAATTTTTCATTATTATGAGCGATGAACGTTTATTATAAACGCCATTCATGTAGATGGTGTTGCTCGAATTATTAAAATTAATTTCAGGAACTGAAATGGTAGCAGTCGAAGCGGTTGCTGTGGGTCTGAACACGGGATACAAGGTTTTTTTTTTCAATATGATTATACGTTTAAAATTATTTATTGTCTTCGCTTTTCTGAGTTTTTCTTTCATTTTGTAGGTGACGAAAAATCAAAGAAAAGTACGACAAAACAGGCGTAGAGGGCGTATAACGAAAAGAAGTAAGATTGTTCGTGAAATGATTCGTGAGGTGGCTGGATTTGCTCCTTATGAAAGACGAACGATGGAACTGTTGCGAATCAGGTAGTCCTTTTGAGTTTTTTAAGGATTTTTTTTGAAATATAACTTCAATATAATATAATTTGAGTTCAGAAAATTTACTCATGTAGTTTGAGTTTAAAAAATTCCATGTTCCAGCAAAGATAAAAAGGCGCTTAAGTTCCTGAAAAGACGCATTGGTTCACATGTTCGTGCAAAAAGGAAGCGTGATGAGATTCAGGCAATCCTTACAAATCTTCGTAAACATCACAAGTGATAAAATATGTTTAAATATTTGTTTGAATTGATTTTCTTTCAATAAAATTTCGTTGTTTTCTTGGCACTGCATGTTTTCCGAAGCTTCTTTGCAGTTTATTTCAATTACTTAGTTCATAGAAAGGGTTGATGTGAATCGAAGGTACACTCAGAATGCATAAACTTGGCACTCTATAGATTTCACAATTTTGATTTTCACGTGGGATGTTTTGTTGAGACCTGATGTTTAGGTAGTTTTGAGTTCAGCGGTTTCCGCTTCTAACAAAAAATTGGAAGACAAGTTGTGCTGGAAGCGCAAAGGTTTACTGGAAGCATCAACCTACCAATTAGTTGCTGAAGCCGAGGATTTCGCAAAAAAGCGAAGAACATGTTTCAAGGAGAAAAGTATTAGGGGTGAACAGTTGGAAGATGTTTCTATGTATCCTTTTTATAGTTTTTAGTTGGCGGTGTATGGCTGCTGTTGCAATAGCAGAGGTAAAAATAAACCTAGTTGTTATAGGGGATGTCGTTGAGAGGTATTTTTAGCAGAAATCACGTGCATACTGCAATGATATGTTTGCGAGGGGTGCACATGCTACGAATATCGCAAGTGGAAATGATGCATCGCAATAAGTACAGGAACTTTATGACCTCATCTGCATGTCGATCAACGAAGACTGTGGGAGATATAGGGCCGTTTACACCACCGAAAAGTCTTACTTTCAAAGAAGTTAGATTTATACAGAGCTATAAATGAGCAAAACAAAAGGGATTGCTTTTCGCTTCGCAATTGAATAAATTGTTGCATTTCAGGTTGAACAGCGGGTTATGAAAGCAGTTCGTGCATGGGACCGGTTTCCAGAAGAAAAAAAGGAAACGTTAACATTGGATAGTGATTTTGTTAGGGATATGGGTTTCGATTCCCTAGATCATGTTGAAATTATAATGTCGCTAGAGGATGAGTTCGGATTTGAGATCCCGGAATTGGATGGTGAGAAGTTGAAAACACCTCGCGATGTTTTTAGATATATTTGCGAGCATGAAGATGTTTTTGAGTGAGACTCATCTTCAAAAGTTTAGGATTCACTGAATGAATCTTCATGTGTAATCGATTTTTCAACTTACGGATTTGAGTGTAATTTTTCTGCTGTGGAATTCAAGGCAAGCATGGATTTAATGGAAGGAGGTTGAAAAAAACTCATGAAAAATGATTTGGTTTCGGCTTTCTTTCTACATGTCATGTAGAACATTTCAAAACTCGTTATTTGGGATTTTTCTGCGTGTATAGTATTGATGTCATTGATAATGAAAGTTATTGTTTTATCCATACTTTTATTCCTCACTAGTGCAAAGGTCAGTCAAGTTTCTTAAAAACCTACATTAGCAAGACACAACAATGAAAAGTGAATACTGTAATAGTAACTGATAAGCAGATCGTTAATTTCTTCATGAAATGGACGCCAAAACATGCGAGATATGTTGGTAGAAAGCCTGAAACGATTCAGAGTTTAAATAATTTAAAAGCAGGATTCTCCTAGCTTTAAATCTATTCATCACAATGAATATTAGAGATTTTCATTTCCCAAACACATGAAATTTGAAACTTCGGCGAAATTCCTACGTCTGCCCAATGTTCAGCAGCTCTCAACTTTAACAAAAGCTATTTGAAGGCATACCGAATATAGCACAGTAGCCTGGTGGATACTTGACGTACTCGTCAATTCGCGTATAGAATGCATTGCTAACTGTGGACACCCAACATCTATCGTCTGGATACCCAAGCGAGTAGCAAGTATTGGTCCAACAGTTGAACCACATGGCATGTCGTTCCTAACCGCTATTTTCTGTAAGCTATTATGTACTAAGCTCAAATTTCCCGAGCAGCATTTATCTCACATATGTGAAGTGGCAGCAACGAGAAGTAAGGCGTGCTGTATCGGACGGTTCCCGTCGAATTCGTTGCTAATTGGTACCTTTATTTGTAAAAACTCACAGGATCCCTCCATTTCAGTAATCCGACAGTGCACCCAATTGCTACTATATTTTGGAGTTCTGGTAAGGAATAAGGTTATGCAGTGTATACTAAAAGCTTATACCTGCAGCGGTACATGCGCCAGACTAGCGATCTGTTTCAGAACACTGTGTGTAATAGCTGTTGTAGCGTAACGCTGATTAGTATTTACTTTGACGACAACACCCCCATGAAGATCTGGTCTATGGCATTCCTGTAATATCAGCATAAGAGATTGAGTGACTTACTCTGTTTACTCTAATGAATGATGATATGGGGCTAAGATGATACGGCTAAACTTCACCTCATGTTTTTCATTATAGTTGGGGTGCAATGCATGTGCCTGATCCGCGCTGATCAAAAACGATTTTCCGATAGCTTCCTCAAATGCCGTCTGTGAACCACCTGCTGCTAAACGTCTCAGAACCCATTCGGTAAAGCTGCTCGCAGCGCCTTGGGCCGAATCACTCCCGCACTTTAATTCACAGGAAAATTTCAGATAACCAAAATTGAAATTATCAGACAAAACGATGGAATTCTGCGAGTGAAATAAGGTGTTGGGATCTCTTACGGAAAACGGAAAAGTCTTACAAACCAGTATTTATATCCAACACGTATCATAAGTCCTCCATACTTATCCGTCGCTGTTCGGTAACCATATTATTTCCTTCCTTACTCTTCTTTCTCCTCACCTGGACGACCAAACCAAAGGTAACGAAGAGGATTTGCCCGTTAAAAACGTCCTTTATAATTTTTTACCCTTATTATTAGAAAACGGTTTTCTAACCAGAAGCGTCTGAGAGGTTCTGTCATAATAACGTGGAAAACCACAGATCAATCACCTCTTCGTTATCATAACAAGCAACCAATCTGATATTTTCTTCGTTAGAAAGTGCGTCCTCTGCTGCAACACTGTCAAGAAGTCCCGAAATACACGTGTACGCGCCAACCAAATTGTCCAGTCTTTGACCACATATAAATTCTTCATGAACTCCTCCAATCGTCTAAGTTATTGTGATGACAAGTTGTTAAAATATTTTGACAACATGAAACACATGCACCAACAAAAGTTCAAACAATACCGCCTTCTGATGATCATACAGATACAAATCAAGGTCCAATATATTATCAGGTTCACTACAAATCGCATCAGCTATTGTATTTAGTAATACCGCGTGATGATCCCTTATCACACATTCAACATCATCAGCCGAGCATTCTTTTGGATTCTAAAAATCTTGAAATTCAATAATTTCTAACATCGCACAGAAAAGCTTCCGTTTCATTAAATCTCTGAAAAATGGCCAAATGACTTTCTGAAATTAGAAGCCTTGAACTTGCAGGATTCATTCGTAATAACATCTTCCTAAATTTTCTGACTGTGAAAAAAAAAACACTAAAACCTATTCAGCTTTTTGCTGGTATATTCAGGTAAAGAACATCTGAATCCGTTTTTACGAGATATCAAGTATTTCATTCTGCATAAAGCCAGAAAATGAAAGATATTGTACTCACTTTATTTAGATTCTCAGCTGCGAGAGTGGCGATTATAGGTCGTAAGTTCAATTCATTATTGAATTCAAATTTGTTGCGATCCGAGTCGCAAGTCAAATGAATTGCTAAATTTGGTACGAAAAGTACGGGAGCATCAATGTTCACCAGTCTCTGCACAATGGCATCACTCTGGAAATTTCATATTGAATCCTCATAAAAGTTTGCAAAGCTTTATTTTGATAATCATACTTAAAAATAGCATTTCCTTTCTGAAATAACCTCACTGTTCCCACGATTTTTCACAGCAATCTTTGCTATTGCACTGCTCATGAAGGTGTATGCAATGCAAAAAAATGCAAGAAAAACTCTACTTTTTTGTATATTACTAGCCCCGCTAAACTGAGGTCACGATCGAACCAAGTCCGCCATATTCCTCCACCGTATGTCGAAACTCCAACCTCAAAAACAGCATTATTAACGTAATCAAATAACCGGTTTACTTGATTAATTGAAATCGTCCAAAACATTATCAGTTGAAAAGGAACACTTAAGAAAAAAAACGTTTTTAACCTGTAAGTATTTATCACTGCACAATTTTGAAACTGGTTTTACTCTCAAAGATGGACTATCGGTGTGTGCCACAATCATCGAATATCCATTACCTGGTCGATATTTCTCACCAACAGCAAAGGCTAAAATTGTCGACTTGTTCCTAAAGATTGGATTACTTTATCCATATGGTGATCTCACTCGATCTGAGTTCGTTCTCATCCTACAGTACTTCACCATATCTGTAGATTATAATGAAACATACTTCGTCACAAAATACTTTTTGGATGGCTCAATGGTCCACTGTTCGGACTCCGTCAGTTCTTGAAATCCTGCACTTCTTAGCCTATTAGCACTTTCCTCGACAGCTATAAATTCATGCTGATTCAATAAATATGCAACTTGTAGAACTTCCTAATTTAAGCTTATGCTTGCAAATCCATGGATGGATATGGGAGCATAATAAACAGCCATCAATAGTTTCAGAAATATCAAAACATTTATACCATGAAACGGCGTTACAGCTTTGTTTAAGAAAGCCACAAAATCCTTAGCTGCTTTCTTGACTTCAATTTTCGTATGCCACGAACTCATCACCTGCAGAACTACACCAGACTAATTAACAAACCAGTCACAAGACCATTAGTACTTGGCAATGTGAAAAATAACGGAAATTTTCACATTCAAACTAGGTATTTGAAATGATAACAGAAAACGAGAAATATGAGCTAAGAGCTGCCACAACGGCTGAATAAAAATTTCAGCAATTGGTAAATGCACCAAAAAGCTCGAGGAGACGTTCCCATCAGAAACTATAGTTTCAAAGAGATCCACTTCCAAAATCCCTTTTTACTTTTTGATGGACAGCCTTAATCGCCTCACCCTTTGCTGATGCTTCTTCATATAGCAAAATAAAATTTAGGATAAAAAACAAACATAGCAATGGAAATGGTGCTGAAAGAATGATGACGTGGTAACATGGACGATATGAAAACAAGTCTGTATGTTGAAAGATGTGTAATACTGGGAAATATGCGCGACACTTTCTTTCCAAACACAATTCTTAAGAAATACAATATCGTTCAGAAACACAAAAATATTCAAA
Source organism: Madathamugadia hiepei (assembly GCA_013365335.1). Taxonomy (NCBI): domain Eukaryota; kingdom Metazoa; phylum Nematoda; class Chromadorea; order Rhabditida; family Onchocercidae; genus Madathamugadia; species Madathamugadia hiepei. The sequence goes on from JABVXS010000497.1 coordinate 15,871, forward strand.
TGTATATGAAATGTAAGACAAATTGAATATGCACTGCGTTCAAATTTGCGTTGACCACCGTACACGTGACAACTAGCCGCCTTTGATAACCTGTTCTTTGTGCATAACTTCAGACGAACATCATGTGATGGTTCTTTACTCTAAAATGCTGTAATACCAAAACGCTTCGGTATATGATGCTGAAAAATTTCGATGTGAAAGCATGCCTTATGCCAAAGGATCAATTTCATTGAAACATGCTTGGCATCTAAACAAGTGCAGTTTCACAACATGCGAAATATTTACAGCATTCATAAGTTAACCTACGTAATATCTGTACCACTCTGATGTCAACGAAATTGTTGGTACTACTGCAATAACATAGCAAAATTTTGTAGATTGTTCACACCCGTAACTTGCATTATTTCTGCGAGCTACATCTAAGTGAAATAACGAACGAAACTTTACCTCAAAACGAATATCAGTACTTTCCTTATAAACAAGCGACCGTTTCCGCTCTCCAGGTACAAACTAAACAGTTCACCGCGGAAATGTATCCCTGACAAATTAAAATTGAAGTATTTTCTTAGTGAGAGCAACACCCTGTTCCCTGCATCTCTTCCTCTCTCGAAATACGAAGTATTTCCACAGCCTGTCTCGTGATCCGAAACTTTCAGTTTTCATGAAACGGCGGGAACTTCTATCGATGATTTGTTGAGGCATTTAATTATTGTGGAAAGTAAAGGGAAGCAGACGTAGTGTATATCACATTGTTTTTAGTGAAGAATGTCAGCAGTAGAAACAGAATCCGATTGTCTGCGAGATATTAGCAATATGTTGCCGAAATGGTTCAAATTCACCAGAAGTATCAAATGTGGTCGGGCAAGTGGCATCTTAGCACAGATTCAATGCGATTTGTTTTTTTCCTTACATCGAAGTCTCTCTCTATTCTCGATCATCAAATTATATGATAGGTCACGAAATTTATTGTTACTGTAAAGTGCAGAAGGTTTGTTACTTTTGTAATTTTCAGAAAATCATCTGCACTGACCAACTGTACGGTTGGAGAGGAATTGATACAGGGTATTATGGTTCGGAGGAAGTGGAGGATGCACCAGATTTCCTGGATGAAGTTAAAATTCCTTCGAAAGAAAATGAAGTTAGGGACGAACAACTTGAAGCTCTTCGGCAGGAAGCAGTGGACAGATTAAAAAAAGTAGTATTTAAAAGTTTTCCAGCCAACTTTTTGTTGAACTATCATTTGACCGTTATTGTTATTTATGATTCTGCACTGATTGCCTTGAAAATCTAACATTACAAAGTAATTAGAAATTGCTTCAAATGTACAGTCATGCAGAAGTGGTTAGACTATTTTATCAAATTAAGGAAAGAGAAACGCATCCTAATTTTAACATCTTGACGGATCGTGCGCCAACTCCAGATTTCAGTATCACTTATATTGAGACGTCATGCAATACAGATGATGAGTCAGGTTTGTATATTTTTATTCCTGCCAAAACTTTTTGCTTCAGCTGAAAGTTAAGAGTAGGCATGTTTCAGTAAACAGAAGTCAGGAAGAAAGCGTTACTACTACCATTGTTAAAGCAATGGATACTACCATGAACGATGCTGCAAGCGGTGAAAACAACAGTAGTGATTATGGCGAACCGATGGAATTAGACGGCTGTAATTAGTTTTAAATTCCCTTATTATTTTTTTTGATGGGATTTTGTCCGCAGAGGAATTTTAAAAAAATGTTCAAATGTGTTTTTAGCTTCTTACTTTCGTTGCGATTCATATCATCATAACAGAGGCAAGCGTGAAACCATCGACACAAATTTGGTTAGTTACGATCAAGCCTCTTCAATTTTCTGAATTTCGAAAGTACTTTGGCATTTTTGTTTTGCCTGGAATTTGATGATTTCAGAATAGTGGCACTAACCTGACATATACTGTTGAAAAGAACGAGTATAATAAAGACTTGCTTTTGCTTGCCAATGAAGACCTCAATATTGAATCATGTAAACCAATGTTAGGGCTTAAATTGGATGAAACAGTCACTGTGGCGGAACCATATGAAGCTGAGGTTTTTTTTTCGTAGTTACCTTAAAAGTATGGGTACTATTTATTGACAGGCTGATTTTTCAGAGAATTGATAATTATTTTCAGGGCAATATTACGGTTGAAGCAGAAAGAAGAGGGAATGATGAAGTAAGCATGCATGAATTTCATGTCTAACTTTCTCATCATTTTGAATTTCTATCAGAATTTCTGGCATTTTATGTTTTTTAAGGAATGCTTAGAGAAGAACTGTGCATCATTCAGAGTCTTAAAAATGAACATTTGGTCATATGTCGAGTGTAAGGAGTCGAAGACCTTGATTAATTAAGATTAATTTCCAGCACTAAATATTTTATGCAAGTAACTTGGAGATTGGAATGCTGAAAAGGAAAACTGACCTTGTTTACGAGATTTTAAGCTAACTGGTCATTTATCAATTAGCAATTTTCTATCTGTAGGTCAATTGTACAGAAATTTTTTCTCCAAAAAAATAAAAATTGCTACTGTAGATTGCTCAAAGCTTGTCTCAACGACAGAAGACGTTAGATGGAGTTATGGAACTGGTTAAACATCAGACATTGCAAGCAGCTGATGCGAACATTATTCAAAATGCTAGTCTTTCAGAACTCTCATAATTTAATATGATGATTTAATGGTCATGTATCCTTCATTTTCTGTAAATTTCTTAGAAAACAAAAGTACACCTTGTGATCAATCAAAAAAAAAGTTGTTTCTAATGAGATAATTACCGAACTCCAGAACAACGGTTTTTTGTTCTGTCATTAAGGTTGATAGCATCATTTCAGTTTTTATTAAAAAATATGGTTTAAGATAAATCATCATTGACCACTCTATGATATTCGAAAGCTTGATTAATTTTCATATTTTTCGATCTTTGCTTATATTTCTCATTAATTTGAAGCGGTTCTCTTCAGGAAAGTGCGATATCACCACAGCCTACAAACCAAAAGATTTTTGGATATCCTGCTCCTCTGCAGGCAACATTTGATTTATCTCGTATTGATAAAGTCGATTTGTCATCTTGTGATAAAAATGAAGTATGTAAACTGAATCATTTTTTTTGCGCTTGTGTTCTAATATAAAACTGTTTTTCCTAACTCATTTAATCCTTTTTGTGTGTTTTGTTTTTATTGTGTATATTGCAGGTTTATCCATCAAATCCGCGAAGCTTCCAGTCTTCTCGCTTTGACTTAATCGAGCACGTTGGTAGTGGTATCATGCATCTAGATGCTTCACGTCAAAGTGACCGAACTATGGTATCATTCAAAACACCTAGGCAACATGTGAAAACATCAGTGGAGTGCACATTTGTCAAGAAACAACCAAATATTGCTACACCTTTGTTCAAGAAGGCAAGTCATGTGCCATAGTTTTATTGGAAATTTCAAAATTTTTTTAAAATTTCCAACACTTGCTTTAGAGATGTCTTGCGTCTTCAGTCTCACGTGGCACTAGTACTCCAGTTGAAGAATCCGCACATTACGTTTGCCCACGTTATGACTCTCACCATGCTGCTTTAGCTAGGTAAATGTAGCGATGTTTTATTTGGTAAATTAAACATAATTTTCAAATATGTAACCATACTTTTTTAAAGAATCTTTAAATAGGAAGCTTTGCTAAAGTTCTAATTTTTTTCATTTTGCCTCAATTTTGATTTGCATCAAATTACTAGCTACAAAGACTTCATATTTGGAATTGTGAAATTTTCTTTGATTTCACCTTAAAAAAAGAAAGATATTTTAGTCAGGCTACGCAAACAGGGTCTGGTACGCCATTATCAGTGCATAATAAAGTTGTGTCTAAAAATGCGGTATTTTTATTTCACTTTATTTTGGTGCAAACTTTTTTGATTAAATCGCAGATTCAACACTTGTTTTATTTAAAGCTTTTGGAGGAATTCATTTACGGAGAAAATAACTAACCAAATTTACTTTTCAGTCGACACCATTGTGTTTTCGGTTGTCGCATTTCTCACGCACTTCCTGCGAACCAACCACTGAGAAAGTTTCTACACCTTCTCGGATACCATTATCAACCAGTGCATTAGCAGCGATTTTGCAGTATGGCACTCCTTCTAATTTATCAGAAGTAGGGCTTTAAAAAATCGTGTTCTTATAATGACGAAGTATTTGAGTAAAATTTAAAATGATAGTGTTAAGAATTTCTCGGATATTTTCAACTGCGTTTGAGTGATTTTCTTTGACAGTTTTACTTTTTAAAATATATTTTTATAGCGAAGTGCTTTAGTCGATTATGGATTGACTCCTCAGTCCCATCTTAACAGAGAACGTGCACTCTCTCAGCAGACACCAGCTCGTCGGTTGTCATGTGCACCAACTACTGGAGAAGCTTCTACACCTTCTCGGATACCTATATCAACCAGTGCTTTAACAGCAATTTTGCAATATGACACACCTTCTCCTTTATCAAAAGTAAAACTTCTATAAAAATTGCCTTCGTATAATTACGAAGTGTTTCAGTAAAAACTTGTCACTATTAGAGATTTTTAAAAAACTTATAAATTTATTCTCGAATATTTTTTTTTCAGCGAATCGCTTTAGTCGATTATGAACTAACACCTCAGTCACCCGTTTTTAGCAAGAAATGCACATCGCGACAAGTATGCAATTTTCTGTTTTATATCTTCTATTCTTTGATAGGTTAATATTTTTCAGATTATAAATTGTAGTTGTAAATTGAAGTAGCGACTTAATCTGCATTTAGATTTGAAACAAAGCATCGTATATATTTGTTTTATCCTAAAAATGATAGTCTTGGATGAACGAAATTCTGAGAAATGCAATTGAGCTAAACATGAACATCTACCTACAATTCATGTTTGATCTTGCAGATACCGATGTCACGTTTTGCTTTCGAGCATTTGAAAAGCGGTGGAACTCCACGTCCAATTCTCAGTACTGAAAAGAAATGGCAGGGAATTGTCGGAGGCAATTCATTATTGTCGATTCCACGAACACCTGTCGCAAAAGCTGGTAATCTTTTCATAATTAAAAAAAATTTTTTTTTTACTTTGTATTGTACTGACAATACATTTGATTTATTAATTTTAAGATATAAGCCAGATGCTTGTTGATAATGCCATGAGAAGTGGTCCTGCATACAGGCGTCGGCCTCATGCTTCCAAATTATTGTCGCCAATTGGGAAACTTCGATTTGAAAAGAGTGCTGAGGTTACTTCAAACCTTGCTAGCATTCATATTTATTTCGATAGTTTTAGGCCAAATTCATAAAATCTTGGCGTGACAAATGTTCAAATTCACCTTTTTCTGCATTTTAAAATACTTAATTTGGTGTTTTCAGAACTCTCGTGTGTCTTCAAGTCCAGCAGTAGAAGTTGTTAATAAATTTTCAGTCAGTGCCCAAGGTTTTTATTTTTGTTATTCAAGTCGGAAGCCAGTTTTATTTGTCTAATATTTTCTCTTTCGCTCTTATTCGAAACACCCTTAATAGTATTGCAGACGAAATGAATGAGACTCAGTTTGTTGTTATTGGTAGTTTTGACGGTGAAGAAATGGAAAAAATAGCTAACGATACGGCCAGTTTAAGCATATCGGATCAACAAAGTACAGTTCGGGAGGATCAAAAGATAATTTTTGATACTACCACCAGCGATTATCGAAAACAGGAGAAGACACCTGTATTCGACACTGGAAATTACTTTGGGCAACGAAGGATTTTATCAAGTATGTGTTTTTTGTCGGTTAATAAAAAACTGTCTTGGTAAAGCGGTCCATTTCTTCTGTGTTTTGCAGTTTTATTAGCAAGAGACAAAAATATCTGTAATCTTCGAAGTTGTAGAATAGCTAAAGAGAATCCGTGGTTACTGTTGTTGGACGAATTTACTGAAACATGCTTTATTTTTGATACAGGCGAAAATTTTTTCAAGTACTTGTTGGATGTTTACACAAATCTCCACCGTTTGTTATTTCAGTGCTTAACGAATCGAACGTGTCGGTGAATACACCAGGCAAGGAGGGAGAGTTAGTGACCAAAAGAGATCCGTCCTTTAATGACAATCCATCTGATACTTCAGCCTCGCCTTTGCATATCGTAGCGGCAAAGGATGAAAACAAACATACTGCTGTCCTATGTGCCCGCAAAATAGGTAACTTTTACCGAATCACTTTTTTAATCGCGTTATGATGGTGTCACTGTTTTTTTTTTTACCAGCCATGTACTGTTTGAATTTTCATGTTAACAGTTTTACATTGCAGTATATTCCCATGAAACAGGGCAAGGCTTGCGACGTTCGACAAGGAAGCGTGTTGCACCTATTCGTCGTTGGTTAGGTGAGAAGCCTGTATATCGCCGTGATGATCAAGGAAGTAAGTTATTGCAAATTGTTTGCAATATTACTCTTCTGTTTAATCGAACATAAACCAAAATTTTATTATTAGATCTTTTGGTTTTGTTGTTTAAGCGTACGAATTGGTTCGAGTAGATCAAGCGATTGTCAAGGATCCTTTATTTGTTAAATACAACACAGTTGATATGGCTGAAGCTTTAGAACGGCAAAAACGAGAACAAAGTATGCTTCTATTTTTTATATCAGATGCTTTCATTCTCAAGTATTAATGTCTTCTTTTCAGGACAGCATTCTCGTGCTCGTAGACTTCGTAAATTCGATCGTGAACGTCGAACTTACGCTGCGGAAGATGCTAAAACCAATGAATGAAGATGAATTTTTGTCAGCTTGTAATTGAAAGATATCTTTATATTAACCATCCACAATGCTGCTGCGATTCGCGGTTATATTCTGTCTGCCATTTACGGAAATTGGTCACAGCTAGTTTTACCTACCGTTACTGAATTCTTCCATTTTTTCATATGTTGGACCTTCTCTATTGAGCTGTCATTTCTCAGAAAACAAACTTTTCATACATTTTATACCAAGACGTTTCATATCTGATTTTTTAGCTGGAGTCTTTATTGTGAAGCTTTACTTTGAAAAATGTTTTGGGCTTTATTTATCATGAAAAGTGTGGAAGGATGTTATTAGTAATTCAAAGTTAATTGTCGAACGTATATCAAAGATTCACTTGTTTGAAAGTTTAATTTTCTAGCTACTTTTGAAAAAATTTTTAATCTACTAGAGCATCGTTTGAACAGCCAAAAAATTTGTTCATTGTTGCTATTTGATTACAATCTTTCATTTCTTGCGTTTTTTTTTTATTTGTAGTAATTTATGAGTAAAATTTTAAATTTGGAAAAATACATGATGTGTAAATCTTATTGCCTTCTCCATCTTTTGTACTGAAAAATGTTTGGAGATTCATTGTAATTTAGGAAGGAATTCATAGCTCTTCTAGGAGAAACATTTTCATTTGCCTCTTCTGATATCATTAATCAAGTGTCGCAGTCGAGAGTTCCTTAAAATCTCAAGATGTGAACATAAGTCATTTGCACTCTATTATCAACCGTTCGTTTGTTGCATGTATAAAGACAATTCCCTCTTCAATCATAACTGCGGGATGTTACTCTGGACAACCAGTAATTCTAACATTGTTTAATTGTAAACAGATATTCTACATTTGGTTGGCTTTTTACGATTTCAGCAATCTTGGTGACCGGGCTACATTAAAGGTTTATAGTTTTGTTAATGTTATTTAAAATTCGTGTGCCGAATTGTTATGGTTATATAAAAAGTGAGTGGTATGCATGAAAACCACATCCAACTACAAAATAGACCATGATCTTTGACCCGTGAAATCTATGATCGAAGATGAGGTTTGTGAAGACCCTTGAACGACTCTTTGTAAAAAAGAAAAGTTTCAAAGTATTGCTTACGATTGATCGATTTTCGGTATGCGTCATTTTTGCACATGTGGTTATGAGTGAGCTTGTTGTGTGATGAAATGAGTAGCTTAATATCCTTGCCTTGAAATGCATTAAAGTTGGCTTGGAAAGTAAATCTGGTCAGAGGAGGTGAATGAAATGTGAAATTAATATTGAGAGAAGCGAGATTCCGGTTGTCTGGACGTTGCAACGTGGTAGATGAAGGGTTTCTCAAGATTAAGTACTTTGATGTAATCTAATGAAACTCTGACATCTAGAATTACTTTATTATTAGATATAATTTGCCAATTTCAAACTAATTCCGGAAGACAGCTCTATCGGTTTCTCCAGAATACGACTTGAGGCCGGACGGAATTTGCGTGAAGTGTTGCATGGCGAAGTCTGCTGGAGCTCTAATCATTGTTTCCCTAAAAATGATTTACGTTGATGTTTCTTTTGGTGCAGGTCGTCATATCTTATGTCCATTTTGTTCTTTATCATAGTATGTTAAGACAAAGAGAACTGATTGAGATGAACTTGTTTGAAGCAGTTCTGGACGAGGCACTGGGTCTGGAAGGATAGATTAGCTCATTAAGTGGCCTGTGCCATAAAGTCCTTTTCCTTGGGTACACACTTATGACCAGGGTATCAATAACCTGCTATGCACTCAGTGCACTTAATTGAACGTGTCATATGTTATCTCTACTTCTTGTACTTCCATATTATTTCATAAATCTAAGATCTAATTATTCGTATTATTCAGTTGTAAACAATTTCTCATTCACAGTTCTGAAATCAATATAATCAGTGAAAAAAATCCAAGTGGTAGGAAATACCTCAAGCGCTCAGTACTGTGAAATAACCGGTAGACGAAAAAAACACGCAAATGTCAATATTTCGAGGAAGCAGAAAATGTTTATATCCCCAGTTTTCCTTTGATAAATGAACCGCTTTTAAAACCACTATTCCAGAATGCCGTTGATAACGTTAGCCTCAAATGTTCCCGCAAGTAAATTTCCGAGCGCTTTTAATGTGCATTTCACAAAGTTATTGGCAGAAATGCTACAGAAACCAATCGAACGGATATTTTTACTAGTAATGCCAGATGCACAGCTGTCACAAGGTGCCGCGAAAGATCCATCATGTCTCATTGTGGTCAGTTTAATTTATTGAGTTTTATTTTTAGCTTATAAAGCTAATGCTTCATAATCAAATGACCAAGATAACAATTAATTAACAACCTCGACCTATAATCAAAACTGGGTGAAGTTTGTCGTAAAGTTCATATCCTCCCGAAAGTTTCACTACAGCAGCAGATTGAAAATCTGTCCGCACTGAAACAAGGATGACCATCTTTTATGGAAAATATCTGTGTAAGAAAAGAAGCTACCCAAATGGGGAGTCAAAGCAAAAAGTCAGCAGCAGAGAAGAGGGACCCGTATTAATTAAGTCAAGGAACAATCGAAATTTCAGAAAATACAATTCATGAAATAGTTTGCGAAAGCTTAACATTGTACAGCTTAACATCTTTCAAAACAATAAAAATACGTAAATACTTATTCCAAAAGCGATAGAAAGATAAGGCACATCTTCAAGTGTCACACAATTTTCTAGATTCATTAGTTAAACATGATTTCATGTGCCAAAGAATCAATTTAAAAAACTCTTAATCAATATTGAACTCAAAAAAATATAAACATCCAATATAACTAATACTATGAATCGTCATACTTAAAATAATCTGAATATTCCTGAGCCCACTTTGACCAAGACTCTTCTTTCTTTTCGATTGCACGCAATTCCGAAAGTAAGTCTTTCATTTCTGAATCTTCCTTTTCATATCGTTGATTTTTATTTCCAAAGCATTTTCGTTTATCTCGTTGTTGCTCCTGTCGTTTACCATCAAGAGCCTCCGGAAGATTATGCGAACAAATGAAGGAATCGAGAATTTTACCTAGAATATAACCTGTGCACGGTGACTGCTCATTGCCACATTCATTCTTGATCGTCGAAGTTGTTGTGTGACTCTCAGAATCGATTAGCAGTACTGACTGAAACTTCCGAACTATAGAATATTTTTTGAAAAAAAATAATGGCCACTTTCATAACATACCTTTTCCACAATTTATTGACTCACTCCCTAGTACAATTTCAGCTTATTGTATGTTTAAGTTGGTAATGTTTACCGATGTCAAACGAAATTCAGATAAACCTACTAAAGGTGCGAGCCAATAGACTGGAGAAAAGCGAATAACCTCATTAAATCTTGTGGCAACACCACATGTTACATCCAAGGGCATTCCACAAAACGATAGTTCCATGCGGCCTCCTTTTCGTATTTGTAGTTTCCCAATTTTGCTGCCATTTGCAAAACCATCAAGACAATGTTTTACTGTAGGAAATGCGTTCTCTTCGGACTGCAAAGATGTGAAACATAAAACATTAGTTAACATATTATAGAAAAAAGGAATGTAAAGAACCGATCCAATTAGTTCCTGAAAAAGTTGTAAGCATTCGGAGAAAGGACAGAGATGTGTGAGTAGTGAAAAAGCTACATTTGCTTGAAGTTGGTGAATGGACGTTGAAAAAGCTAATGTTACGAACAACAAAGAACAGAATTATAAAGCAGAATTCGACCTTGGATCTCTCTACTGCATCTTCTTGACTGGAATTCTTGACAGCTGACAAGGTACTCGGCAACTGGAGCATCAAAACTGATCCATCTTGATCTGAAATAGTGTTAAGAGCTAATTAATAGATCAATATATCCCTCCCTCATAACATCCGTTATATCTCTCAAATTATGATCGTTGGGTGGATACCTTTCTGAATTTTCTGCATGATAGTAGCTGCCCTGCGACTACTTGTAGCGGTTAGATTCAGCTCAGTGTTGAAAGTATCCAGCTTCATCATATGTGCTTTTTTGTCATCTTCCTCAGATTCAAGTTCAGTTTTAGGATGTTGGTTGTCCTTTCTCCTAGAAAGAAATTGCTTCACACCTAACTCATATATTTATAGACCGGAGAAACTGAGAAATTACTTCTCAGCGTAATATCCAAAACTAACTTCTTTGTTGGTAATACAGGACCCGTATCTATAGCATCACAACCATTCTTCACATTTTTGAGTTCTTTAAGCAAATGCTGGAACTGTTTCTGCTCTGTTTCTGGTAATACCAATGGAATAAGTTTTCCTGGCTTCAGGTCCGACAAAAACTGGAAACACGAAAAATTCATCGCATTCAACTTTCAAAGTAAAATGAAACACTGTTCAGGTTAAATTAGCTATGTAGCTCTGTACAATTATTTGCTTTCTAGTGTTTTCTTTTGTTTATTAGCTTTATTAACCATGAAATAATAACTTGATGACCACTTCTATCCTGATGATACGCAAGCATCTGAGACAAGACAAGCGCGACGTCTGTCCACTTCCAGCCAAAGAATCTAAATTAAAATTATAGCAACTGTACCCCATCCCGTAGTAGTTCTTGCAGCTCCTCGCTGTCAGCCTCATCATCAGATAACCATTCTGTTTCATATGTAACAGAGTTTATACCTCTCGCCTTCGTTGCATGTTCTGGATCTATTTTCTTCACTTTTCCAAGATTTGCTGTGCGCGATTCTATAACAGCTAATCCAAATACTAGCTTAATCATCAGTTATGGTCGCTTAATACTACTCCGTTTCAAGTGTATTTCATGAGAATTCGACAAGAAAATTAAAAATTAACCGTTCGATACGCTACTTTTCATCTGGTTATTCCGGCCATCATCATTTAGACCAGAAGAAAATATCCCCTGCTGCTCTATGAACAGCCGTCTTCCAGTTTCTCGACCCCTGTTACGTCCACATCTTCCTCGGTCGCGCTTTTCTCCTCGACGAGTTTTCTTCGTTCTAGACAACAAAAAAAAAATTATCCCGCTGAAATCCAAGTTTTCTGTTTCTCCTTCTTTTTCTCACAGAATTGCAGTCAGTGATTTCCTAACAAACAATTGAACAACAGGAATGGGTAGAAAAACTAAGATGTCAAGCTTAATAAAATAGCCTTGAAGATAAGCTAAATACCCCGTCGGTTCGCACTTTATTTCACGTTTTCCCGAAACGGAAAGATTCGGTAACGGCGCATGGCTTCTCTTCAGGATGCTGCCACGTGACGAATTCCCTCTTCCTCCTACAGACATTTCGCATCACCGCCAGAATCTCTAATAACGCTAAACTTCAAAGCGCATTAATATTTCAAGTCATACTTCCAAATACTTACAGCAATAAGTACGCAATACCGCAACAATAAGTTATCTCATTAGTACGCGAAATGCAATCACCACCTCACCAAAACCAGCCTAAAGACTCACAAACAGTATATCCGAACTCCCGGGAGGAAAACCTACCATCACTTCATTAAAAATAATTTTAGCGGTTTGGGTCAAGTAGCTAAAACAAAGAAAAAAATTTCGTGTTGTCTGTTATCTTTTTCACACACTACCCAGGTAATTGTAGTAAAGGTGAATTAAACGTACAATTTTTGTTGACTAGGGGTTCTAATAATGTCGAAAATCTGTTAGCTTTGCATGTAATTTCTCTTTCTGCAAAGTTCCGTAAAAACTGAAGGACTAGAACTCACAATACACTCTGATTTCTTATCACGTGCACGTCTCTCCACAATCCCATACTTTCTCTTTATATCATTATTAGCCTTCAACAAAGTCATTTCGCCACAGATGTCAATTTGTTCAGCACGTCGCGGTATGAAATTATGAAATAACCGAATCCCAAAATTGCTGGGGAATTTAGAGACGTTTGAAGTTGATCTGTGTGATGGTTGTAAGAAGAGTTGGGAAATGCATTTCTCAGTGTTTCCGGATTTATCTATTTATCCCAATATTCTCAGAACATTCTATCTATTCATTTCAATATTTTCGAGATTTTAATGATGTTGGCAGTGCAATCATCTTCATCATTAGCCTTTAAAACTATATAATTTGTCTCATTAAGCGTCATTAGCTAACATGGTGTTTTTTGTGCTTGAATTTCCAGGTCAAGTCGATTGGGTCATTTTCGGCTGATAAAAACATCAAATACTCTTCGACAATATCGGAATTTATGCATAAAACAGTGGGTATCGACCCAGTACGTTGTGTCATTCACTTCCAAAATCTGGATCCAGAAAATGTAGGGTGCTGTGGAACGACGATGAAGGAATTTGCGAAGAAATAAGCTTGTATTTTGTTTTTATTTTATGCCAATTTGATCTAGTTTCCTTCATCATGCATGTCGTGCAAATGTTACAGTAGTTGAAATGAAACATTGATGCATTGCAGTTAAAATATGATAGTTATTACTTTCGAGCAGTTTATTTATTTGTTTATACAAAAGATATTCTTTATATAGAAGGAGTTTATTCACTACAGTCAATTATATAATTAAGTTAACTGAAGACTCCTTACAACATAAACTGAAATCATTTGCTATGTGCTGACTGATTTCACATAATTATATCTAATTTCCCTATGCGTAAGCAGTTATTCGAACAAACGTGCTCTACATACTACCATTTTGTGATTTAATTTTTCAATTAATTTGTGAAATTTGGACAATACAAAACGTTCCAGTTATATTGAAATGTTTCTGTATTTTAAATTATTTCGGCTTTCGTGACGTGGTCTCTTTCAAGCTTCTCCAGAAAAATTGCACTGTACCATGTAAGCTAAAAATGAAAACAATTGTCACAATTTTTGAAATTCTGAAGTATAGCATATATTGCACAGCTATGCCAGCGGTGACTTATGTAGGTAGGGTTGTCCATGCTAGCGAGGTCCCAACTGAAGGATCTGGTGAAGTGTTTTCACAGGTTGGACTAGTCGTGGGCAAATAAAGTTCCATAAGCCTTTTGAGTCCATCCATTTGATAAAATAATTCCACTATAATCTTTTAAAGCTTGCTACACATTGCAGTTAAGCTTTGGTAGTAAGAGATGGATCCAATTCTCTAAATGTTGTTTTTTACCAAAAAAATTCAGTACGCAAGCTTAAGTATTCACTCAAAAAAGGCCGTGTAGTAACAGGTAAGTGGCAAAACAGCGTGATAAGATGCACTGAAGTCGGGGTTCCAACTGTTATGGAGGTCATTTAGGACTTTGGTCGCTCGAGATTGACCTTAACATGACACAACTTGCTCAGCCATTTTTCCATGTCACAAATATAGCTTTACGTCTTCTACACAAAAACATTTTGACATTCGGAATAAATGGTGGTCAAATCTAGCAGAAAATTATTAATTATGCGCTAACTTGAGTAGGCGCAGAACATTCTTAAAGCAATAAAACTGAGGTGGATGGAATTCTGTCTGAACTCTAGACTTATTTAGGTCAACCACTCAATGCGAGATTACATAAGCTTGTTGTTCATCGTTGCAAATTATCATCGGATTTATTTCATTCATTATCGGCCATCAGTTCCATTCCGAACTTTAGCAATTTGATGAATGAAGATGTGTACGAATCGCTCAGGAGCGCGCTTCA
>JABVXS010000498.1:0-30243 GCA_013365335.1 Madathamugadia hiepei
CAGTATTGATATCTCTATCCAGATATCGCTCATCAAGCATTCGATAATTCGTATCACTGTCTACTGGAAGATAGACAGTATCTCTATCCAGATATCACTCATCAAACATTCGATAATTTGTATCACTGTCTACTGGAAGATAGACAGTATTGATATCTCTATCCAGATATCACTCATCAAACATTCGATAATTCGTATCACTGTCTACTGGAAGATAGACAGTATTGATATCTCTATCCAGATATCACTCATCAAGCATTCGATAATTGGTAACAGACAAAACCAACTCTTAACAGGAAAAAAGAAACTTATCTATTTTCTGCACACCATCATTACCTATTCCTTTTTCATGCCATTCATTTCCTAAATGTTTTCTTCAGTTCCAGTCCAGTTTCCTTTCTTTATACAAATCATTTGATATGCAAGAAACATACGAAGTGCATTTGTTTGATACACAAAATATATGCAAAAGCGCATTTGTCTGATCTGTAAGGTGCAAATAATGTACATCACTCTTATCATCCTGAGTATTGTTAAATAAATTTAAGAATTAGATTTAAATTTTTAAATCCTCACTACAGTCACTTTCTTCAACCACTCAATTTGAAATCTGAATTATGAATTAGTCTGTGTTTTATGGTGGAAGTAACTCAACGATAAAAATACCGAAAAATGGTTCACTAACAGAGACTTTAATAAGCTAAAAATGTAATGCAACAGATCAGTGGCAAATTCTTTTGTCATTTCAGAAATCCATTTGTGGTGACTTTTGATCAGAATCATTATCGAACCATAGAGAAGAGATTCAACTGGAATTGAAGCCAAAAGATCAAAGGTACTGGCAAAATGAGTAGAAAAGTGAATGCATCTAATATTCTCTTCCAACCTGAATGCATCTAATATTCTCTTCCAACTTGAGTGCATCTAATATTCTCTTCCAACCTGAGTGCATCTAATATTCTCTTCCAACCTGAGTGCATCTAATATTCTCTTCCAACCTGAGTGCATGTACTATTCTCTTCCAACCTGAGTGCATGTAATATTCTCTTCCAACCTGAGTGCATCTAATATTCTTTGCTCATCAAAATTTTAATTGGACGTATTTTTTTCATTCAAATATGATTAAATTAATTGAAGAAATAAATAAAAATGACAAAATTGATAGTGAAAATTACTACAAAAGTGTTTACAATTTGCTGTCACAATGAATTGAAATAATGTATTGAAGAATGCAAGGGCTATCATGCACTTCTAGATCAGATTATTTCAAGTGAAAGTAATCAATTGTACGAAGAGAATTTCGACCTTCAGCAAAAGATCAGAACAACAAGATTTCTAACAAGCAAACAATCAATATTCATTCAATTATTCTTCAGGTTTTCAGAGAGTGTTATTTCCCTTTGACATTTTAAGGAGAATAATATTCTCAAAACCGACTATCCCTCTTCTGAAAATCTTCAAACTCATCTGTCGGTGACAAGAAAATTATCATGCTTGATAAGGAACTCGGGTAGGATGACGTTCTCACAAGATCAGCAAATGACTTGCAGATGTTGTACATGTTCCTATTAACTCTTGCAATCATATCCACAAGCTGTGCTAGAGAAATACGGATAGGTGGGTCAACAACGAGTAATGTGGATGATCCAGAAATACAGGTATTGATCCTTATCAATATCTACATGCTTGTTTTCATAATGGAAAACAATTGTAGTTAAAGACAAATGGAAACATGAAATGCTTAGTTGTCTTCAGGAAGTAGCAGAAAAGGCAACGGAACAAATAAGATCAACAGCAAATATAATATATACAAACTGTTGAAAGTAGTCAGTGCCCGTTCTCAGTTGGTGTACGGAATGAAATACTACCTCACGATTCTTGCTGCACCAACCACGTGTAGAAAGGCGGGTTTCTCAAGTTTTATTTAAATGATGTATAATAGACAAGCTATGAGCTTTCCCCTGATTAAGATAAAGAAGGTAAGACATGGAAATGCGCACAAAGCTTAGCATGACTCGCTCAAACGGAGCAGTTGTGAAAAAAGCAGCGTCCTTGTTTATTTAGTTCGTTGACTTCTTTCGTCTCCGATACTGGTGGATTCTTTCGAATCTGTACGTGTACTGTGGAAGACTTCGGGATATAATTTATTGCTTCCCCAAACTTGGGTAAACCTAAGAATACATAACGAGACGAAAAACAAACATAGTACATGAAATAATGACAAATCCAAAGTAGTAAGCCAGCCGATGGGTAGATATAGAATATTTGTAAATAAGGAATACAATATAAGGTCATTTCTATTTTGAAGATAGAGGGCGTGGATTACAAAATGGAAGGAAAAGGAAATTAGATGTAAATTAGGACGTACGATACAGTTTCACATAGCTAACAGATTTTACAAGCTAACGAATAACTTCCCATAGCTGTGTTCTTACGATACAGCTTCGACATTGTGGCGCTAGCTTCGCCGTTTTTGGCGCTAGCTTCACTATTTTGGCGAGAGCGGTATAATCCTATGTTCTGTCACCATCCAACTTATGAATGTTCGGACATAATTTGTAGTTTAAAGATCTACAAGCTTTCACAACTATTTTATAGGGTTCTTTAGGGATAAATCCAGCGAGCTATGATACCGATGAGAGCAAACCGTATGATATAGAATTTGCACTGTTCAAATTTCTGCACTATTGCAACTTTCAGCTAAAAATTATGAAGACTTTGTTTTTAAGTTGCAACTCTCGAACCATTTCTATCATATAAATTGATTTATCGTTAGAACAAAAAGCGGAATGCACTGACAGAAATTCAACAAATAACAAACATCGGATAATCCGTAAAAAGACAGATCTAGTCTAGCAAATACTCTAAGCTTTTGGAACTTTTTTTTCAGTGATTCGAAATAAAAGTTTGGTCAGTACCATGGCAAAACATATTCAAAGTTACTTTGACATAAATTTCATGTAAAATGACTGTATTTTTTGTGTCTGAGATACATGAATAACAGAAAATGAGAGCTACACAAAAATTATTTCGGCCTTGCTTCTACATCTGTGATCTTTCTTACTACAACTGTACTTTCGGGTTCTGGATTAGGACGCTCTTTCAATTCATTCATATATGAAGCTGCAATTGCTAACTGTGTCCCAGTAGCATTAAATGAAACACTCATAATGCTCGTTGGAAACCTGAAAAAACTTCGATGCTTGATATTGAATCCGTTACCCCTTCATCCAAAAATAATCAAGTTAATGAGGCAATAAAAATTTGCAAACAAATTAATAAACCAACTTATGGAGTTGACATATGCGTTTCCTGTTAAACGGATCCCAAATATTTACAAGAGCATCAGAACCTGAAAAAGAGTACTCCAAAAATTTCTGCAAAACTTGACCATCACTACTTTTTTTTTGCACCATAGGACTTGCCAAATTTCTGAAAGATACTCACAAATCATAACATACCTCCTGTAACAAAAGTATTATGTACAGGGTGAAAATCGATGCAATTTACGGGGTATATCATTTCAGTTCCCGATTCATCTTTTTCACGATGACATTTAAAAGCATATTTATTTTTCTGAACTTCCGCCGACATATCGAAATACTCCACTGCCACACGCCCTTCAATAGAAGCGACAACAAAAGCTTCGCCAGTTGGAAAACATTTCAAAGCTCGCGTTTGAAACTAAAAGAGTAAACCAAAGAATAATCACACAAGAAAACAGTTAGGAGATGAAGAAAGTACAAATATATCTTACTATAGCGGAAGCTTCAATCACCGACAAGAAATGAGTTCCAGAACTGAATAAAAAAAACGTAAAGCTTCAATCGTAGGAGATGAAGGTATCTAGCATATGTTTAATCAAAAATATGCAACAAAAACACCTTCAGTGGACTGTCACGTATCTGCTCAGGTTCACCAAGATTGCGCACATCCCAAAGAATTATTTTGCGATCCTTCGTGCCAATAAGGACTCGATTTCCACACACATCCATTGCATAAACTTTATCACCATTATTGCCAAATCCAGCAGAGCCTTTCGACCGTGCATCCCATAACTGAAAGACATAAAAATGGCAGTAACTTACATTTACCGGTTTCATAAATCTCGATACCAAGTGTGTTTGAAGATAACTCACCATTACTGCAGAATCCCATCCTCCTGAAACTATTAAGCCGTGATCTTTGCAATATTCTAAACACCGTACAGGAGCTTCATGACGCCCCAGAACACCTTCTACACCACTTTCCATGTTGTAAGTTTTAATTAAGTTATCCAGTCCACCACTTACAACATCGCTTTTAGTCTGCAAAAGATGTGAAGACTTCCCTTGCTATGCAAAATGATTGATCAGAAACGTTAATTGGTGATCAAATTTTCACTGATATCGATGCAAAACTCCAAAAAAGACAGTAATAAGATTCAATACGAAATGATAAATCAAAAGTATTGTAACTTACGGAGAAAGTGCATGCCAATACGGGTTTAGCATGTGTGTATATCCGTTTCTCAAGTGCAGTGACTGGACCAGCAGGAAAATGATAAATGCGAACAGTGCCTTCCCAGCTCGATACTGCAAGCAACTGAGCATTATCATCCGGTGAGAACTGAAATAGAACAGTTAAAGAAAATATGAACATACTTTCGCAATAGGAAAAATTAGTAACATAGAAGATCCGTGTAAAATACAACAAATGTCACTGGATGAACCTTTCGGAGATGATGCCAGTGGTTAATGAACAAAACAGAACTGTAATTAACCGCTAATACAGAAAGCAGTGGTAGCACTGTCTTGTTGGATGCAACAATATGATTTTACTAGTGAAATAATTATAGGACTACAGACCTTAACCGATTATCACTTAAGCTACTATTGAAAATGATATAAAACTTCTAGGCATCATTCACACCCTCTTCACTATGCATCATTCACATCCTCTTCGCTATCTTGTACGCCACACCGCACAGATATGCAAACAAACTTCAGTACGTCATCATTGCATTCCATGAAGTGTCGAAAAAATTGAATCAGAACCAAATTCTTTATCAAAGTCAAAAGTCTTGAAGGAGAAGAAACAAACTAGATAATGTGAACTAGGAAACATGAAATACATACTTGCACTTTCGAGATTTGCGTATTGCTTGGATGTGGAATCGTCCCTTCAGTTGAACCGCCTGCGAAATGAAACATTCTCGTCCAGTAACAGCAAGACTTGCTCCCTACAAAAACGAAAACCTTTTTCAACAGAGTCCCAAGATGTAACAGTGATAGTTGGAGAATTTGCCGGTTTGCCGGCATGTATAAACTTTAAAAACCAAAACTACCGTACACAAATAAGCGCTTCGATTTCAGCACAATTATTGCAGCTTCTCTGAATTCAAAGAAAAAGCTGGGTATGACTGGGGCACCTTTCGTACTGCAGGGGAGTATAACGGTAGGGGAATGGGAAATCGCGGAGTATTCTGGGCCCTGTTATGTCTCTTCTGTTCGCTTTTCGTACTGCTTGCTTCCTTGCTTAGAAGGAATGTAGAATAAACGAAGGACATACTCTCAATAGTATTGCCCTCTGCGTTTGCTATCCGCACAGGATGGTAGTAGAAATCTGGAAAAAGTGGAAAACGAAGAAACAAACCGAATTATTATGGGATACTCGTCAACAACAATCAAAGAAAGCAGGTGGATGATTGTTTTCTAACGATTTACTACCCATCTGTTCCAACATGACTGTGAAAGGTCAGGTTCAATTCGTTTCACAGATAATGAAACGATCACTCCAACAATTCTCAGTATTTCTTGCCCTTCAAGTTTTACTTATAAGAGATGACACGTAACTCGTATACACTATACATACAACTATCAATACTTCTACTCGCAGTGCGAAAAAATTTGCATATAATAATTTGGCTCTTATGTCACAGTATCTTGCCGTAGAAGTCTTGCACCCATTGTTACATTCAGTCGTATTGAAGGTCGGTTAGTTGGTCTATACGGTCGTGGGTATTTTGTTGAGTGATCACGTAGCTCTGTATTAGGACGTACCATTGTGTGATTGGATGTGCACCCTCGTGAACTGCAAGCTTAGCGACATGAGTGATTACGTACATGTGAGGACACATTTTACCGCCAAAGGGTGCTAGTAAGAGAAAGCTAATATGTAAGGTGTGAAATTGAGCATCTAAGGGTTTGCAGGTGAGAGGGCAAGTTTTCCGGATAAGGTAGCGTGGGAGTGAAAACACGGAAATAGCTTATGCCGGATGTTGTTGATACCTTTTCTCCAGTCGTTCCGTAGGAAAGGTGGACTTTTCACTTTTTTCTAAGAAAAAACCAATTTCCGCCTTGAAGAACAGAACGAACAGGTGGATTAAAAAGAATGCCATTTCCAGGACATGGTCTCCCCCTTACACTTTCCAGTTATCAAATCTCAATGCATATTTAGACTCACCGGGTCTTACGAGGTCCCCGTAAATAATTTATCTCTCTGAATTATTGAACTGCTGATATGGATACTGTACTTTCAAGTGGGTTAAGAACTTTAGGTTATATAATCTGAACTATTTAATCATAAATGGTATATTAAGCTTGATCGATTAATGATCACACAAAGCTCATTCCTGAGGTATAATCCATAACGAGATTCTTGTGCTTTTCAGAATGTTTGTTTAAATGATTGTGTTGAGCACTCATTAATTTTAATAGAAATTATTGAAATGCGTTGCAGATTTGTTTGGGCTATTAAACCGTGAATAAAGAAAGGATGTCAGAAGAACTTATAAAAGTAGTCAATTTTGATGGTTTTATCAGCCATGTCAGTGATTCTGGTGAAGGTTCTGAAGTTATTATTTATGTGGCACATGTTGTTAGCGACGATTCCAGAATGCAGGGAGGAGGCGAAATCGCAGTACCACAAGATTTGTTTGATTGTGGAAATCATATCAATAACGACGAGGATTTTGGTACCAGTTTTTTCAGAAATTATATATATTTTCTAGTTTTTTAAGTGAAATTTAAAAAAAATTTAGTGGAATATTAAATTTTGTTACGTCAACTTACAGAGATCGTCTTCTTTTAAATGAAAATTAACTCATATTTCGAGTCGCTGGAATGTACGAATGGTAGGAAAAAATATACTGTTTCTTTACATAGTATTGGTTTTCTCAAGAATATTTCTAGGCACTGTATTCACAATTCGTGTTGGACAGTGCGTTGAACGTGTTGCTGCCAAAGATATTTCCGAAAACGAAAGATTGACTAAGGTCACTTGCAATTTTAAGTTTTATGGAACTACGAAATTACGTGGTAAATGAAGGCTTAATGCCTATTTTGGTCTGGAAAATAATTTCGAGTGGTTATTTTTGTGTTTTTATTTTATTTTCAAGGTTCGTTTAATTGATAAGGGAATCGACGTTGAAGTGGAGCGAAATGCATTATTTCCATCGACTTCACGAGTTAAGATTAATAATGATTGCATGTGCCCCATCTTGGTTGTTGATGCGGGGGAAGAGCAGAGAGAAATCGCAGTTCAAATTAGCGGACGTGAATGCCGCTGCATTAATGGTTTGATTTCGTTGATGCGAAACCATCCAGTTAGAGGACCTATGCTTAGGCTGTCAGCAATTCATGCAACCTACTTGTTATTTTTCATACGACCGTAATGGTCTTGAAGTCTTTGAATGCTAGATCCAACTCTGCAGGTAATTTGGTCGTGATCCCCTCTGTGGGACTCTGTGTTAAAGGTCGATTACTGATTGCTTATGGAAACGGTGGATATGCGGAATTAAAAGATGTCAGTTTGGTGCCAGCAGAAGGACGAGAATGTTCGAAGTTTGTTATGGAAGGTATGTTTGCACATTACTTGTTCGGAATATTCTCATGATGGAAGTAAGATTTTTATGTTAATGAAGAAGCAGCTGACAGATATGCCACAGCTGAATGACAACGCTTCATTACTGTCAGAGCACTCAAGGCCCTTTCGTTACCGTTGTGATTCGATTGCTTGCCGCAGGAATGTTTCTGGTAATGATGGTGGAAAATGTGAAGGAGAAGGTTGGTCTTGAAGTGTTTGAAACATAAGCTGCCGCCATGATTGGCTTTTCTTTGTGATCTGAGCGCAACTCTTTGGGCCATTTTTAAAGTGGTAATAAATATAAAAAAATCAATGACTTTGCATATTCATTCAGATGTTGGTTGAAATAAATCAAAGTTAAGATCAATATTGCTATAACAAGACAGCAAAAAATTCTGCGTGGAAAACGCTGTGAGAAAATTGACGTTTTTGTCAGTACTAATTAAATTGTTTTATAGAGTACAACGGCGTGGTAAAAGTATATGAGAATGAAGCGTACACTTTTGCTGATAGCCGTTTTACAAAACAGTGGAATAATAATGATGTAAATTGGTTTAAGTCCTTTTTTTCAAAATAAATTTCTTATTAAAAATAAAAATCTTTTTGTTTAATGGTTTTCTTTTCAGCAATTTGACGAGGATTCATCTGCTATTGAAAACAATAGGCGCTTAAATCCACGCAGTTACGATGAAGGTTCCTTTGCGGTCGTTGTGCACCATTTTTTAATGACTCACTGTGTTCTAACAATCTATGCGAAATCATCAATTGAGTGTTGTCTGATTGTATTTTATTTTCAGGAGAGATTGATGACATGTACGCTGTGGTGTCGAGACCTGATGTACGTCCAAATTTTCTATTTTTATTTTTTATTCTTTGCTGCTTTTTATTGGAAGTAATAAAATAAACTATATCTGACCAACTGCGAAGGAATAATCAACAAAAATTCATGCAGCTCAGGAACTCCTTAAACCTGAAGTTATATTAAAAGTTTATCGCAGGTCCTGTACAAGCAGCATGCTTTTAAAGAATATGTACCGCATATCTATCCCCGTGCAGTGCGAATTCGTTTTGATAAGATCGATTCATCTTCAACTGGCACATTTTGGGCTTTCGAACCAAACATTTTTACAACAGTTGAAAGAGTTAGTGCAAAGTAACTTTCTGAGAAACACTCGTTACCAACTTTTCTGTAGAACTTTACTATTTTTTAAGGTTCTTCATGAGGGTCGACAACGCTACGGTGCTTGTCCTCAGTTTGACATGTCGCTGATCCACAATTTGAGCGGCGCGGGTTGCTTGGTGAGAGCGAGTGTTGACAGTGGTTGTCGCTCTTTGTGCCGTGCAGAAATAATCAAATTCGCGAATAAAACTCACAGGCCCGTTTTCGAAATTTACTTTATTTAGTGACCTACATGACAAACGACTACCAACGACGATCTTACTGTTGTCTGCTTTTATTCCAGATTTTCTGTGTATTTGGTCGATTATGGTTTTTACAAATGGGTCAAATGCAGTGATGTATTTGACATATCAGTAATTAACAAGGTTATTTGCATTTTCCGTCGTTTTAACAAATTTATATGAAATTGTTACATCGGGAATAGGTTGAACAATACAACGTACAAGAATAAATGATTTTGATTCAGTGTCTAAGGTGCGAACTAAAGAATAATTTTGGTATTTTAATGATTAGGAAGTTTCAAGTACACGTGATATTTTTCAAACCAAATTTCAATAACATTGAATTGTTAAGCGGTGAGGTATCACGTTAAAGGTTTAAAAGTTGATAAACTTTGTTTGATGCTGTACATTATCTTTGCTGAGATGTCAGGAATAACTGGTTCTACATTATGATGAGCTGAAAATAAAATAGAAGAAATAGATTTCTGACGTTAGCATAGCAAATGGTGCTGGAGGATGTCATGAGTCAGTGAACTATCCCATTGCTTTTAAGGATGCATTCATGAGTTATTTTCTTCTGCCTTCATTTGCTATAATGGCAGATTATTAAGTTTCAGAGAGATAAGATCATATACTTACCGGTAGCTTTGCTACACTGCAGGCTAGAAGAATGCGCAAATGGTATTTCTTTACAGGTAAATCACTTCTGTGCTTTCGTTTCATTGTTTAGTAATTCAAAGCTTGAATTATTTTTCTCCTGCTTAATTCATATATCTTTTCATCCTTCTTATAGCAAACAGACAATTGTAATTCATTTGAATTATTATGTTATCAGCTAATCACTACAATTCTGCAGCAGTTGGAAAAAGGCGGGGAATATGAAATCACTATCGTATCGCGGGATTCAGAAGGAATTTTCAATGTGCATATAGATCGAATCGATAATAATGAAGGTGCATTGGAGAACATTCGTGATTCAGTTGTGCCCTTTAATCCTGATGGAAGCAGTATGTTTACCGAGTTAAACCGCAAAAACAAGTCAGAGCAGTCAGAGGAAGGGAGTTTCGGAACAGCTTCATTTAAGTTTAAGTTTTTCGTAGTTGCATAGCCTTGGTGGGATTTTTAATAACTGCATCGAATAATGAACTAAGAGCATTTAAAGGCCCTAATAATTACGTGGATGGCTTTCTTAGTGTGAAAAAGAACAATATATAATACTTTCATATACTCCTACTTGATTATGATCATGGTCTTCTAATTATACAGTTACTTTTCAAGATAATTTTTTCGCTCCGTGGTGTACCTGTTCATCAATGCTGTACACTGGCGCATTTGCGAAAGCTTTTGAAAGAAATATGGAAGCAGCTCGTGGAAATTCTTTTATAAACGCAATGATGGGAAACAATTTGCCTTTTAATGGCTGGTTTGTCAACTCTTA
This sequence comes from Madathamugadia hiepei, assembly GCA_013365335.1. Taxonomy (NCBI): domain Eukaryota; kingdom Metazoa; phylum Nematoda; class Chromadorea; order Rhabditida; family Onchocercidae; genus Madathamugadia; species Madathamugadia hiepei. The sequence continues at coordinate 10,685 of JABVXS010000498.1, forward strand.
GCAAAATTTGATTAACTTGTATCATTATTGGGTAAAAATAAGTGGGTGCCCAATTAAAAAAATTTCTAGAAAGAAAAGTAAAAGAATTTGAATCATTTTCAGTGAGCTAAGGTTCATTATGAACGAATTTTTTTAAGGCCCAGTTTCTATGGATTTGGTATCCCATTTCCAATGTTTATGCCTGTAATGATGCCGGCAATGCCTAATTTTGGTGATATAGCCAGCAGAGACCATGGAAATCGAATGTTTGATCGAGGGGATGATGTCAGGAATAGAGATCCTTTCTCAATGAATAAAAATATGCATAACTCGAATAGGTAACAGTTCTCGCATTCTTTAAAATAGTCAAAGATACAGTAGTTCTAATTTTGAATTACCTTTTGCAATAAGAATGTTCTTGCCGTGTAAGTATTCATTGTTGTTGATTATTTCCAGTAAAATGCAAATTTCTTACATTGTTGATAATTTTATTTATCATGAATTATAATTTAAAATTAAGAAGGTTGAAGATTATATATAAGCTTTTGAGAAGAGGCAATGATCGCTCTTGGAGTCATGAGGAAGATAGATATCGAGCGATTCAACACAATGAGGAACATAATTGCAACGGCAGTTTTGAAGGACACTGCGATATCCAAGCTCGAAATGCCTTTAGTCAAGCTGTCAACCGAAATAGTGCTTTTTGGAGTAGACGAAGAGAACGAAACGGTGGAGGAAAAAATCGTCGATCAGGAAAATGCGATCTTTATATTAATAACACCGGTTCAGACGAAGGTTTATGTTCTTTATTGAAAATATTTCATCACTTCAAGTTTGTTAACCTGACCGTATAAAATAAAGAAACTTTGTAACGATTTGAATTATTAATGGTTTTGCAACTCAGGAAATGTTGAGTGAGCACAGAACCAAACTCATCAAGAAGTTGATTAAGGGTTAATGTTAAGTGTCATAAAACTGGCTGTGTCGAGCAGTAGTAAAACATGGCATTTTTAAAAGTTTTGCTGCACTGAATCATCCATCTTGGTGTTTTTTGTTAATTAGATAAGATGTTAGCTAAATCTCCACCTTGTGTGTGCTGAATCTGCAATATATTTTCAGCGCACGAAAACTTTTATTTTGTCAGTTCAGAATTTGCTAACCTCGGTGAGGTACTTTTTTAATATGTTAACCATTTTTCATATTTCACCGCTCTTTCGGCAAGATTTTTATACAAAGAATTTTTAAAATTTTTAGTGTTGGTCAATTGCAAGATATCATTTTTCCCATCACAATATCTGTTTACAGGAAAATAAGGGGAAAGAGCCAGAAGCTTGTCCTGGAAGCAGCATATGGGATGTATGTCGAAATTTTGGTTTTATTATTTTACAAACTAAATTGCAACTTATAATCATTGTTTTAGAGGAAGCTTACACAGTCTTATGCTTTATGTCTTCTCAAATTTTATGTCCCTTCCGAAGTGTCTTCTCGTAGCTGTTCTCAAATTGTGGTTTAAATTTCACGTGTTGTAAAGACAACCCTTTCCACGATCACCATAGCAGGAGGGAACACAACAGAGGAGCAAAAATTGAATAAGAAACACGAATGAGCAAGTCAGGTTGTGAAAATATTTCAGGTACACTTTTTTCAATTTCATGTTTCAGTTGCCACCAGCACGAAATCATCAACATGCAAATCGACTTACAGATTTTGAGAAGAATACAACTGGAAGTGAATCTAAATTATATCTTTGAAAAGAAATCTTACATTATACCTTATAATTCCTCTTGCTAATCAACATCATCTAGCAGTTTGGTTCCGTTCATGGCTTCTTGAAGATTTATTTTTACCAACTTACTAGCCATAATTTTTAAACGGGAGAAATATTCTTTTCCTGTCATTTTGTAATTTAAAATATTTCGCAAACCTTCCTTTTTAAAAATATTTTCTTTACCAATTAAACCAGGGACTTGCTTTTTTCCTTGCAAATAAAAGAGTAATTACAACCGTAATGGCTGAAATTCGCTTGAAAATGAAAGCTACAAATTAATTCTGCAATTAACGCATTCCTCAAACAGAATTTGAGCTGAAGAATTCAATTTGATTTAAATAAAATTTTGGGTGGGCGGATTGAGTTTTTGGATTTTTTTTTCAATATTTTCGGTTGAAACGCGAATTTTTATTGTTTCTGCTTATCAAAATAACAGGTTTACTAGATTTTTATATGACTTAGATTTTTGAGAATTGTGTCTTGTGGGAGGAATATCAACTTAAATGATTTCGTGGTCCATGTTCTTGTTGTAATTGTGATACTTGAAAAATTTCATTGCCTCTCACGCTTTTCAATAATCATGAAGTTATTTCTAGAGTACAAATCTCCGCGGCTACTGCTTATTATCATGTATCATTTATCGTCTGAATTTGTTGCGGTTGATTTCTTGTTTTACACCGCAGATTCTTTCATTGTCTATTTGAAATTTTACCTCCCAGTTCGAAAATTAATTTCACAGCCATATTTCAACACTGATCGAATTCGATTGTAGCATATCAGTTGTGGAATTTCTTCTATTAACTTTGTGATTTCCCAATTTATTTGGTGCATATTTTTGATTATTTGAAATTCATTTTTTGGCTGATAAACGATTTACTCTACATTTACTACGAAAATCGGCAGAAAGTGAATTTTCCTTTCTGAATGAAGATGGTTCTTAGATCAGTATTTTTGGATCAGTTATTCTGATGTTCAGCGAAATCCAAACCAGAACTGAAGAAACTGGGTTTTTGAAGCTCAATTTTTGGTAAATGCAAGTCATTTGGAAAAATTGATGAGATGATTATCAACTAGAACTGCAGGGCGAGACAGTCCGGATTAGTCTTGATGAAAAATCAAAATCAAAAATTTTTCCTTTATTCGGAATGAAAATGGTACCGTATAAAGTGTAGAAATAGATCAGAATGTTGCTGATTGCAATTGCAGTTAAGCAATGGCGGCAATGTCCGCAATGACTTCCAGGAAGTTTATCGTCTAACGTGACGTAACACTTTACCTTCGCTATCACTTGCAATGATAAATTCTGGTGCTTTATTCTCGTTAATTGAGATCGGTTTTCCAGGAGCTGTCGTTTTTCGGATACAACTCTTCTTTGGCTGAATTATTGCAAGTTTAATTTTAATCATAAATTCAACATTAGTTAGGTAACAAATGCAAATTTATTCCAGTTAAATAGCGAAGCGAGCAGAAACAGATTCTTTAGGTTACTGCTGCATTTTATAAATCCAACGGATGAATAAGTGAAATTGAATATCATTATGCGTATGAGAATAATGTCTACGCAGGAGTTATAGATCTATGGTTAAAAACGATTCATATCATTTTTAGAAGATGAAGATGAAGGAAATTCAGAATCAGAATGATAATCGGACGGACATTTCCATTTTTGGTTGTAAAAAGCAATGAAATAACTACCGGCGGTATCTTCTTCAATTTTTGTCTCTCTCGAGCAGCTATTTCACGTACGTCACTATTCATTGCAACGGACGGAGCTTGTGCTGCAGATGCGGCAAGAGCACTCTGAACCCAATGCCGTGCTTCCATGGTTTCCGGACGTTCAATAACCATCGTAGCGAAGTGTTGCGATTGGAGGGTTTTAAGTAGAAGCTCACGACATACATCTTTATCAGTTACTGGTCGTCCGTCGATATCAATGATATGATCACCAACCAGCAACTGCTGGGCAGCAAGTGAATTCTGGTCGGCACGTGACACCAATACACGATTCTGGTAGTGCTTAATACCAAGACCAAGCTTCGGGCCACCAGGTTTCCAGTCGATTCGCGCTACCTAGAAATATTAATTTTCTTGTATTTTCATAATTTAGTGTATCAGTATCACGATCAAACTGGGAAAGTGGTATGCAAGAAAGAACATTGTGTTTTAATGCATTTAATTTTAAAATTTCTACCGATTGATTACAGAAAATTGCTCATTTTATCCAAAAATATTCGAATTTATATCCTTTCAAGTTGAAATTTATAAAATAATCGAGCCTAATACTTGTCAAAAAAAATCGAATAAAAACAGAAAAACCAGAAGGTACAAAGTAAGTGTATCCGTCGCGACGCATGATTAATTTAGCTCGTTCCGGTGGTATGTGAACTTTAGCCTCTAATTCAGCCGCTTTCTGTGCATCACGTACTAAATTAATTGAGGCAACCGGTGGAGCGAAACGAAGTAACTGATAAAAATGATCCGTGTCACGTATAATTGTATCGTTTACCTTAAGGATTTGATCGCCAACCTGCAATCTGCAGGGAGTGAAAGGATTCCTGAACTGAGTGTAAAATTCATGAGCATAAGAGTGGTAAGTAAGTTTTTTGGAAATCTTTGAGTCAATTTGTGATGCTATGCTGGAGAATATTTTTAAGCATTATTTCAATCGAGCAATCTACGAGAAATGATAACTTTAAGCTTTCCATCCGCGAGAGTACCCTGTTGTATTTTGACAATTACTAGTTTATCATTGGGCATAGCACCCAGTGGTTCGCCGTCTTCCATAGGTATCACAACTACAATCTCTTTTGCCATGACGGCGAGACCAGAGAGATCAGTGCAGCAGAACTGCTTTTCACGAGTAGGGTTGAATCAAATGACTTGACAGCTGAACTAATTCTCTATAAATTATTGTTGAAAATCTGCATAATTGGGGGAATGGAACTCTTGAACTGCAAAATTATAACTCGAGAACATTCGAAACCTGAGAAATGCGATAATTTGAGCTTTCACCTGATATTCTCAAACAGAATCAGAATTCTTCGACCGAATAAAATCTGGATGTTATCTTCAGAACCTTCACTTAATTCCTAAACATGAAATTCGAAAAAGCCATGAATTTTTGCCTTACGAACTGGTTGCAGTTTAATTATATAATTTAGAATCATCAATTACCATTATCACTGAAAAAATTATTAAGACACTTTTTGTTTTAATGTGGAAATTAAGATGGAAAGTAAAAACATTACTATCACAAATATTTCATAAAGAATTTATTCACAGAAATGGCATCTTATTGATTAGAAATATTTGAAGGCCAAAAAAATATTTGCATCAAAGTGCACCAAAATCTCAGTGAAATAGCAGATAACATTGTACTTCAAGAATGAGCAAAGACATGGTAACACAAATCAAATTATATGAAAAATCAAATCAGATTTTTCAAAAGAAAAAAAAGAATAATAAGAATGGAATACAAAGTATGTCACAAAAGCACTCGGTTAACGAAACTACTCGTATTGAAAAAAAAAAACAAACTTATTAAAGTGCAGGCCAGCATCAAATCAAAGCAGATGGCGACAAATAGTCACAAATTGATCGGAAACGTATGTCACCTATTCACATGGCGACAGATACTCATGGAATGTATCACTGCGGTGGGATGAGAAGTCGGTACTTTTATTTTCATTCAAATCATTGTTCAAATTTTCAAAAAAACTTTTTAAAAAATTATTTAAATTATTAATAAAATGGTAAAGATGAGATCGGTCATTCCTAGAGCATCCGATGTATAGAAAACAAAATTGCCGGCGGACAATAGTTAAACAAGTTAAATCAGTGGGTGCGCACTTCTCCTGTACAATATAAGATCGTTCGTGATACGTGAAATACGATACATGATACGTGGTACACAGGAGGTACAAGCACCCTTTTATAGAATATAAATCGTCGTTAAATTATGTTTCAAGCATATGTATGTGTGTATGCAATTCCCTTCTTCAAATGTTCCGTTTTTTTTTCAGTGCAATTCGTTGAAATATGAAGTGAAAAGAGGTTCAGCACAAACCGTTTCGTAGTAAATTTCCCGCTTTACAATGATAGTGCCAGCGATGAATCTAAAAGTAACAATGATGAATATATTGGCTGTATACTGAAGATTTTCTAAGCATTAATCCATACTACGCGATTATAAATGACTGCATTTCTCTCGTCTCGATTATTTAAATTTCACACGTTTCTCGCTCAATCGCTTTCTGGAGACAAAAGGAATCATTCATGTTGACGGACACGTGAAATACTGTATCGAGAAGTTGGCACTGTGCAAAATATCGTCGTACTTCTGACTTAAAAAATTACCTTCAAGGAAGATGACCGCCTTAGCCAGATCTTCACCGCATTCATTACGCACTGCACAAAGATATTCACCCAGATGTTTATCTTCTAGTTGTAAAATTGATAGAGTTGATGTTGTTGCTGTTGATGAAATTTCAATACCGCATCGTCCGCTCACCAATTTATTATCATCGTGAAACCATGTTACTGTTGGTTGGAAACCCTGAAATTATATAATGCATTTGTGCTGACAAAGGATTCAAAGGATACTGAAATGATTTGATTTAAAAGTGACAAGTGTGACTTCAAATTTCTGGAACAAGAAACTTTCGAAGAACATTACGTACTTTGAAGCTACATGACAAAGTCGCTTTCTGTCCAATAGCACTTTGAATCGAAATTGGTAATTTGGTGAATCTCGGCAAAGCAGTATCCATGCTGAAAGAAAAATCAATTCTCGAGGAGGAATGCAAAAATGAACATAAAACATGCAAGTCTCGAAGTTTTAGTGGATGAAAAGATGACTTATACATCGAAAGACTCACTCCGTAACTTCGGTCACATCAACAGCGATCATTGCTCTCGCTGTACCAGAAAGATTAACCGCTTGCAGTTCGTAATTTCCACGATCTTCTTTAGTACAACTGCTAATTTTCAAGGTGAATTTCTCTCCACTGTTTGACATCTAAGACAACAATTTATCATGAATATCAGTGCATGACTTTTAAATTGCCTGAATCAATTGTATCATTGGAAGATTACTCCTCAGGTGCTCTATCAAGCATTTTAGTCAGTAAAAAACTGTGATCCATCAAAGTGGCAGTTCAATCAACCAAAGCAAATGAAGGGAAAATTTTAATCACTGATATTGCTCAACCAATCACATTTATCCAAACAATTTAAAGCAAAAACATACCTTATATTTATACCCGGAAGCAATCGTTACCATATCTTTGGTCCATACAATTGCTGGTTCCGGATATCCAACTACCGTTACGGATAACGTCAAATCATTTCCTTGCTCAACACTCACATTTGTTGGTGCATCCACAATGACCGGCTTATTTTCATCACCACTTCGCTTTTTACGCCCTTCAATTATTTTTCATCATTTTTTGGAAATTCATCACTGTACAAATTTTAAAGCTGAGACTTCCCTATCTTAGAACATGATCTTGAAGCCTTCCAAATTTTGTTTTTTTTAAAATTCAAAATTCATAAGTTTCCCAGTCGTGCTAAATAAATTGACAGCGTCCACTTTTACGGCAGTTCAATTTTTCATTTTTTAGGACTTGGTAAGTCTAATTAGTCTACCTGTAATAACAAGGCGAACGTTAAACTTCGCGACACCAAATTCATTTCTGGCTTCACAGGTGTACACTCCTGCATCTTCCGGGAATGCATCTGCTATGGTGAAATAACAATTTGCCTCCTTGCGAGAATATTCAAATCCTCTGGAATCCTGAATTTCCATTTTATTACGTTTCCATCGAATCGTCAATGGTTCGGAGCCTGCAAATGAAGTTAAATTAATTCAATGGAATGAAAAATCATCTCCATTTTTCATCAATAGTGAAACGAATATAACTTTCAGAGGCACTGTACTAAATGAAAACAAAGAATACCTTCAATAAGTTCAGCAAGCAAAACCACTTTATCACCATCTATTGCTTCAACCGCTTCCCCTATTTCATCAGAACGGAATTTCGGTGGAGTACCACTACCGATAGCAGGTAACTTTCTTGGTTCAACATCGAGTTGCATAGCTGTCTTAGCTTCACCTTCTTGATTTCTTGCAACACATACATATTTTCCGGCATCTGATGTAGCAATGCTAATAAATTTAAGTGTCGTTGTTTCACCATCGTATGATATCAGATGACGATCATGCTCAGGTGAAAGTACACTGCCATTTCGGAACCACTGAACTGCCGGAGCTGGATAACCTGATACGCTACATTCTACTGATACCGTGTCACCGTTTTTCGCCTAGAAAAAAATAGACGTACATAAAAATACACTTCACTATTATCCATTGTCAAAAAAATTTCACAGAAAAAATTCTTTATTTACCTTGAATTTACCGGGTAATACTTCGATGAACGATGGTGCTACAGGTCCCTTTCGTACCCTTTTTGTACCATCAGATAAGACTTCAATTTCAATTGTACAAGACACAAAGCCTTCACTATTCGATGCGAAGCAGCTGTAGAAGCCTTCATCGATGTTGGACATGTTATGTACCTGTTTTAAGTTTTTTTTTTGGGAAAGTTCAAACGTAAGCTAATTGACCTTGAAATATAGAATTTTCATCGGCATTTAAGCCAGTCCCATCTATTTATGAAAAAATGAAAAGCTACCAAGTTCATACATTCTGGTCAATCAATTAAAATCAATTTAAATTCAAAAATCAAATAAAACCAACCTCAAGATAGTAGAAATCACCATCATTGTAAATGGAATATTTGTTGCCAGTTTCTAACAGGATACCGGCTTTATCCCAACGTACAATCGGTACCGGATTACCGGAAATAGCAGTTTTTAGTCTGAGCGATTTATTCTCGACAATTGACTTTGTTGGTTTCAGTTTTACCATGAATTTCGGTTGACAAATATTTCTATTCCGTTCAGTAATCGATGTTCGAATTTCTTCCAAAGCTGTAAAAAAAATTGAAATTTCTTCTCGATGATAGTGGTCAGAAAATCACCTTCAGTGACACAGCTTGGATTACAACATCTAGGACAATCAACTCACTTGTAATTTCCACTTGTGGTTCTATCGAACTGCTAGAAGCAGCTTCGATATCTCTTAATATCACACTCTGTTTGATACGTTTCCCATCTGACCTTCCAGGAATACGATGACGCCTCTCTGAACAAAATCATAAATTACATTAAAACATTGAGAAATTTTTTTTCGACAAATTATTTTTGTGAAAATACAACTAAAACGAAGAGATGAAGATTCTCACTTCTAGCTATTGTTCCAGCTAATGCAGCTGAGTCCCCTTCATGAAGTTCAAGATCTTCTAAACCAATTAGAAATGCTGGTGCGGCACCTTTTCGCTTTATATCCATCCGACTTCGAGCCTACATGAATGATAAAAATATCAAATGCCATCAATGAAATCTGATCAATCTACTAAGCCAGGCAACTACATTTTTTTATTAGGGAAATTGATAATTAAATTCATAAAATTCTATGACAATTAGCTTTTCAATCTTTCCAATTTAGAACTTTGCATTTGACCATAATTAGAAAAACAATGACGATGGATAAAGTTCAGAAATGCGCTTTTGTTAATTAATACTATTATTTATTAGGTGGAGAATGAAAATTTACTTTACGCAAGCCAGCCATGGAAAGGTACGCTTTGTCTTGAGACGGAACTTGCAGCGATACTTCTTTCAACTTGCCGATGGAATCTGAAAGAAATTTGATCAGAATGAAATTCATTTTGCATGTTTCTTCTTGCGAATAAATCAGCACAGTTCACAACATGATTCATATCAAATGCAGTATTTTCGAGGTTAGCAGGGAAAAATGTTGTTGCTCTTTTTAAGTCCACTTAATTTCTAGAAATAGTTTGGAATCAAGAAAGGAAATTTGAAAGTCAACCTTCCAGTAGTTCCACTCCGGAACGTTTTTTGCCAGTATTCAATGATGCAGTAGACCGGACAATGCCATGAATATTTGACGCTTCAACCGAATAAGCACCGAGATGAGATACATTTACACTTGTTATCTTCAGCTGACATTTGCTTGGAGTGATATATTTTGTCTGCACATAGAAAATATTCACTGTAGCAAGCATAATAACAGTAAGCGTGAAACAATACAGTAATCTTTGCATTTAAGCAATAGCCAATATTATTCACTGAAGTAAGAGATCGGTTTCCAAGAAGTTAACAAGTTTACACCTGAATATTAGTTCCATCAAGAACTTTCTTGTCCAGATGATACCAGGTTAGTTCAGGTACCGGATAGCCACTCACTTCAACTTCAAATTCAACATCTCCACCCAACGGTGTCCATATATCACGCAAACATTTCAGGAAGCGTGGTGGCCCACCTATCTGATTAGACTGTTCTGAAGTTTGCAGGGATTTAAAACATCAACTAAGAGAAAAAGAAATCCAGCCAGGAATTTTGCAACAAACAAAATACTTCAAATCTTTTGGTCATGAAAACTGAAAAATAAAAACAAGGACGAATAAATCTGGAGACATTTCTATTTTCCAGGAAAATAAAAAATAAACTTGTTTTTGAAAATTTAACATGAAATGCGTTTTCAATAAATAAGAAATCATTAATCAGTTCTCGAGTAATCCTTTCCACTTTCGATTAGGTACTAATTTCATGAAAACAATGGAACAAATTTAGAAAATTAAATCAATCAAATCAAAATTACGCCATTTGAAAGATCTTAATGCATTGAGAAACGGTTAATCTTGCAATCCATAATTACAGAAAGTTTGATTAGTATCTTCAGCTCTTAATTTTCACTATTCTAAATTCAAATTTTGTTTCATCCAAAACACAAAAAGTTTCCCAACAAAAAAAAGTTTTTTCATATCCTTAAATTTTGGCACAAAAAAAGTTTTTTCATATCCTTAAATGGACTTCGATATCTTTAGCCTTTAATTTTGAACATAAACATTTGTCTGCTTCTATTGAATAATTCACTTCCCGAGACTTCTCATAGATTTTGGAGCATTGTAAAAAGTTGCTTGAAAGTTGATACCTCCAATTAGCAAATAGCACTGTGTCATTGCTCTTCCATTTTCATTGGTGGCAATACACTGATAAGTTCCTTGCTGTGTTTTTACCACACTTTCAGTTTTCATTTCACAAAAGTTACCCTGCCGATATTCTATCCAAGCAGAATCGGTCGTTGTACGTAGCACACTTGCTTTTTGTCCATCATTAATGAAAATCCACTGAAATTTCAAATGACCATTGAAAACTTGCTGACATCACTGCCACCATTGGTACCTTCCTTCCAACTACGATAATACATGCAAGACAAGCCATGCCTATTATTGCTTGCTTAGTGCAAGGATATCATATCCTATCCATTTCCACAAATTTTTTTGCTGAATTTCCAGCAATCCGAAAAAAAGGGATGATAAAGTATTCGATTAATTAAGTGAGGTGGGACTGGAAATAAGCTGACTGATCTATCCTACAACAACATGTGGTACCTTAAGCTGAGGTTCAGGAGTACCCTTAACAGAACATCTGAGTGTTACAGGATGTCCAGTGGCAACGTTTGCATCGGTCAATCCCATTGTGAAGCTCGGTGCTTCTTCTTCACGATGCTGCTGTTTATGTTGAAGAGCTAGAAAAGTTCCATTTCAAGTATTGAAAAAACAGAGCTTCAACAAGTTCAAATTCATCAAAAACATTGCGAATTGCCCAATCAAACATATCCTTTGGAAGCAGAAAGGTCTTCTTACTATGCACAATGAGCTCCGTTTCAACACTTGCAGAGCCTTCTGAATTTTCGGCGACACATTTAAATGTACCAGCGGTTTTCTTGATTGCACATGGTATAAGTAAAGCAGATTCACCTTCTCCAGTTGGGGATATTTCATATGCCCGGTTCCTTTTTGTAATCTATAAAGTTTATTTGGTGATAACAAAGCGTCATGTCACAATCCGAATGACTGCTAATTTTAATAGATCATTAAACATTCTTCATAATACAATGGAATTTACAAGGACATCCTTGAGATGAAGAATCAATTTCAACAATTTAATTTTTAAAGTTAATTTTCTATTTATCATGATATCCTTACCGATCAATATTGAACTAAGCTTCGAGAACAAAACATAAATATAGCATTCTACATGCTCACTACTACACCATTGTTCTTATGAAGGAATATATATTGCTCCACTTTAATGAATATTAGTTTTTCATTGCAGAGCTTTTCTGGAATTTTGTGTGGTTTATCAAGAATATCAAGTTTTAAATACCTCCTTGCCGTCTTTGAACCACCTGACGAGCGGTTTAGGAAGACCAATAGCACGACTTACTAGTTTTACCTAAAATTAAATGATTTGTTTCGAGGGGAATGAGTAAAGAATGTTCAAATAATTCCACAGCACTTAGATTTCTTTCAATTTATCTTTTTTGAAGAACGCACCGCAGATCCTTCAGAAGTTTCAACCACCGCACTCGGTACACGGGTAAATCTTGGTTTACAATACTGCATTTCTTTATTCTCGGCTGTAACCAAATGTGAATCCGGGCCAGCGGTTTCTGCGACAGTTAACAACATTTGAGAGCTCTCACTGCCGAGCATATTATTTGCCGTGCACTGGTAGAATCCGGCATCTTCCGCAGTACATTTGAAAATTGTGAGCGAACACCAGCCATCTTCGGTGAATTCCATCTTCCGGCGACGTGTTGTACTGATCATGACGCCGTCTTTCATCCACGTAATCTGCAGACGCAATTTGAAACCAAAACTTAAGTGAGTGCGTAAAAGATATCGTATTGAAACGTGTGATATGACTAAAAAGATAAATTGAAAATTGATGAACTTCGTTCAAAACATCCTGTTTAAATATATAATTCTACCTGAGGTTGACAATCAACAACAATGCGACATTTCAACTTCACTTCTTTACCAGCTAGAACTGTCTTATCCTTTAATGGCACTTCAAATTTAGGCGCTATCGGTGGAACTGATGCCACAACAGTAACCTGGAGCCAAATATGTTTAAAAGTTAATAACTTCTCATTTCATAAATTTACAAGATACGACGTCATAACATTTATATCGATCGTAAGCGGTCGGTTCCCGACGACAGACCTTGGCGACAGGTCGGTGGGGCAAATCTAGTCGCAGTCGCATGAATGCTAGGGTGTACTCCAATGATGACGCACATGGACATGACCTGGTATATGCGAATCATGAGCAAGGGTTTCTGACTTATGGACGAAGCACAGAACTGTAACTTGGAGACGACGCTCTACAATAGCGGACCCTACAACCACGTAGGACAAACACTAAGAAGAAGAAGACAAGATGCGATGTCATACTCTGATAGGTAAGAATGTCCCAACAGATACAATACCTGACAGGTAGACTGTGCCATCCCAACTGAATTCGTCACAACGCATTGATACGTACCACTGTCACTAATTTGAGCATTTTGACATATTAGTTTATAAATGCAGTCTTGTTCAAGCATTTCATAACATCCGGTAGAACTGCAAGTATGCTACTTACAGTATAGCACTTCGATGTTCCGGAAGAATTCAATTTTAGAATAGAAATTAGAAAACTTTCAAAACAGGATTATTCAATTAAACTGATTTAAATAAATTCCTAGTTATCAGTTGGAAGGCGAGATTTTGCTATGCTACCCATATGTCTCTCAGAATTGCACCATATTTGTCTCAGACCCAATTCTACTGTGTCAATCGTGGTTTAGAAGTTCTGAATGACCGATAGTTCGGTATAACTTACGATAATCTTTTATCGTTCTTAAACCATGACACGTGACCTTTCGGTGATGATTTTATTTCACAGCTTAGAATGAACTGTTCACATGCCAAACTAATTTCATTTGCAAGTGGCACTTTGAGCTGTGGTTGACCTTTGAAAAGCTCCTTCTTCTCATCGATCATTACTTCAGCAGTTACTCTATCCTAAATTAAACATGGTTCTTGTCGTACTTGAATTTTACGTAACCTCAATTTCGAATGGGAATGAATCATTTTGAAACTTCGAAATTTAGCATTTTCTGCGGAAGTTGCGGTCAAATTTCAAAAGCGATAAATTCTTCCAGTTGCTCGAATAAACAATGAATAATTTCAAAATACATACGTCCTGTTTGATTATCCGTGTTTCGCACACTGCTTCACCAGCTTCGTTTCCGACACGACATGAATAGAGACCAGTATGGACACTTGCTTCCTGTTTTTTTATAACTAATTTACTCGATTTGCCAGTTTCAGTAGCTATTGTCATGTTGTTTTTGCCATCAATTACTTCGATACCGTCATGATACCACTTCACCGACGGTGTAGGTTTCCCTTCGAATTCCAGGCTAAGCGTGATATCTTCCTTCTCATTAAATACCACTATTTCAGGTGGTATATTTTTCAAGACTGGTTTCTGGCCTGACGGAAATATCATGTTCGCTGTTGACGGCGAATGAATCAATTGGCCAGTCTAAAAAAATTTCGTATTAAAATCGCACTTTGTTGCAATTACAGAATTCTCAAGTGAAATTAATTCACCTTATCTTTAGCAGCAACACGAAATTTATATTCGGTATTGGACTGTAAACCGGTGATCGGAAATTCTGTATCAGTGGTTATACCAACTTGAGTCCATGTTCCATCATCAGGTCTAGAAAAAGCATTAGTCTTACTGAGAAACGAGGAGGTGCCAGAAATTTATTCTACAGTGTTTCAAAGTTTCAATGGTCCTACCGTAAATGCTAAGCCATCGGCTAGGATAAAGAAATTAATGAGTTGCTTTCTGAATAAATTTCGGTCGAATTCAAAAATCCAGGCTACCTTCTCTGTTCAACAATATATTCCACTTCTGAATCACCACTTTCAGGTGCTTTCCATTTCAGTTCGATGCCATTCCTGGTAATTTGTGAAGCGTATGGTTGTTCAATTGAAATTCTAGGCTGTGCTGAATCACTCTTAACCTCGTCGACTTCTGATTCGCTGAAAAAAGTTCCTTTTTCAATTCGATTTTCTCAATTATAATGAGAATATGGAAATGAATTGTGGAGTTAATTGCAAGAAATTTGATGTTTTTAACACAAAAAAAATAATTTCGAATTAACGGTTTTGGTTCCCACTTACCGTTTGGGAGTGACACGAACGAGGATATCAGCGGAAATTTTCCCAGCGTTATTTTCCGCTTCTACGGTATAAACACCTGCATCACTGAGTAACACAGAAGAGATAGTGATCTGATGATTGGTACCATTCTTATGAATTGCAAAGCGATCAACTCTAATCAAGGAATGATCTTTAAGCCAAGTCACTGCAAAAAGAATGATACAGCAAAGAGAGGACAAATTGAATTTTGTTAAGCAATTTCGAAAATTTCAATTTTTTACAATGAATGAAATTCTTTGTCCTTTTACCTTTTGGTTCAGGTTCACCGTCAATACTACAAGCAATACGTAAGGTGGTACTTTCATCAACAATCATATTCCGCATGGGTTCCACCAAAAAGAACGGCTCCCTCAATCCTTTCACAGGTAAATCTTTAACAATATTAAGGTTAAAAAAGTATCAACTTTCAAAAGATGGAAAAATATTTTCGAAATGATTTGAAAAGTTTTTGAAATTTCAAATATATGATTCCTTTCAAACTTTACTGAAACAGTTTCAGCTATATTCACTAAAGTTACTGATAATGGAGAGAATAGAAGGAAAGCGTATAAAGCACCGACTTCACTTTTATGAAAGTATTAGGAAGAAATTTACTGAAGAATGGAAATGATGGTACTCCCCGCAACAATGTAATTCACTTAGGAGAGAAATCAAAATTTACGTCGCACGCGCACTTCGCATTCCGATATTGAAGTACCACTGATATTTTTAACAATACATTTGTATACTCCAGCATGACATGGCTTCACCGCGGCAATACTCAGTGTACACACACCGTTGTCGTACTGTAAACTTCGATTTTGTAAATTTCAAACTTTAACTCAAAATGTTTCTTCAAACTCAAAATGTTTTAAATCTTTAAATGGCTGCTGAAAACTGACCTCAGTTGAAAAATCAGAATCACGCAGTATTTTATCGTCTCTGAACCATTTAACTAAAGGCTTTGGCACATCTGCAACAAATCAATTGTTATGAAAATAACTATGAATTTTAAGTTTCAATTCATTTCTCACAATGAGACGTACCAGTGATGATGGCGCACGTAAGGATCAATTTCTCACCCTCCAACAGGTCACAATTTTCCAATTTCTTTTGGAATATCGATGCTTTATCAGCTTCTGTGCTACATTTATCAGTAAGTGCATCGGCTTCCCTTTTCTTCCGAGTCGTTTGCTCAAACTTTCTCTTCTTTTCTGTTTTCACTTTCCCTACCGAAACCTTCGCATCACTTTCAATCGATCCCAGCTCATTTGTTGCGATAACGGAATAAATTGCGGAATCTGTTTCCGCAACATCGTTTATCCTCAGTTCAGTGACACAGTTTTCACATTTCGCTTCATATTTGGCAGGTTCCGGACGTATTTCCTCGCCATCTTTCGACCACTGAATCACTGCTTGCGGTAGTGCTTCGATCTCACAGATCAATGAAGCAGACGGATCACCAACTTTCACCACAACATCTTCCAACTTCTTCAACAACCGTGGAGCAAAATTTGTCTCAGATGTAACTGTCGGCTCTTCCGCCTTCTTTTCCAAATTCTCATTTGCAACAGTAAACTGCAAAAGAATAAATAATATTCAATGTACTAAAGAATAATACCAGGATTAGTGCTTGTTTACCGTCATTCATTTCACTGAAACAGAAATTCATTGATTTAAAAATTTCTTAAATTATTTGCTATGGAAACATTCATTCATCAATGAATGTTTCCAATACCTTAAGCACTGATCCTTTCAAAGGCCCTAGCACCAATATCTATGAACTTGTTTCAAATCGGTCCTGAGAGAATGTGTAAGTCTATGAACATGTCCCAGTGTTAAATGAGACAGATCAATCCAACAAAAATTCTTTTAAACAGTTCACAAGTTTTAAAAGTTTTCAAGCAGTACTTGAACAAATTAATCGGTTCTTAAAAATGATAAATTCGATAAATTCGAAATTGAACAACTGAAAATAAGACAATAGAATTTTCATGACCAAATTAAGAACTGTAAATAAAATAAAAGGCCATTTGAGCAATTCATTTTTTTGAACATTGATTTTGACAAAATTTCAGCAATACTGTTGATGGATTTTTTACAGATGTTAACCTTAACCATCCTCTCTGCACAGATCATATTGTGCGGACTACCTTCCCTTGACAGTAGTAAGCCTAGAATGATTCATTAGAGAACGAAGATAACTTGCCACATTGACAACAATGTGTTTAAGAAATCCATAAATTGCAAAAATTTGGCTCTAAAGGAAATCTTTTCGAAGATGAAACATTGACGACCCAATATGTGAAAATTAATTAATTCAGAATTATCAATCACTGAAACCGCTTATAACTGTTGAAGGGATGAAAAAAAAAAAATGAAATTGATAGTTGAACATCCAACTGCTGACCTTAACAAAATTTTCAGAAAACAAAAGAAACTAAAATGGGCAAATTTGAACTCTTAGAGGGTATAGAGAGTATTCGGAATGGAGGAAAACAGATTACTACCACTAACCAACAATGAAAATCTTAGCTTAAAATATTAAAAGAGATCGAATTTGTGTCAAGAAATGTTTTTGGCTGTAGCGTAGAAATAGTCATATTCGAGAAGAAATTGGTCTAACTCGACCAAACTAGTAATTTTCATAGGTAACCACAGATTACGACGAGAATTTCGGTACTGCAATAGGAAAAAATTGTGTTGAAATAAATTTCGAATCCCACAAATACTAAGCCTTTTTTATTTGCAGTCAAATAGGTTTTCGCTTACATCTTATCCGTTGTCATACCCACCTGCTTGCAACTTCGTCGTAAAGTTGGAGACAATTTAGAAATTTAATTGCAACAAATTTTTATAAGAATATGTTGCAATTATTTGTGTTACAAATATTACTTTAATTTTTCTTTGATTTTTTGAAGATGATTTAAAGTACTTTGAAATTAAAAAGTCTTAAGTGTAATTATTTTTCGCACTAATTTACTGATTGTTGCTAGAATCAGTAAAAGAAGCATTCGGACAAGACAATCGTACAACTAAAATTACTTCATTTCACTTCACTTCTAAGTTAGCAATCCTATTTTCTCCATCTAATCTTTTGAAAAAAAAAACGAAGATAATTGCTTCTTTTAGATAAATTTTAAAAGCCTATCTAGCATCATTATTTTAGTTAAAATCGCGCAAACAATATTATATCCCCTCTTTCTCTTTCTATTCATAAATAGTTTTTCAAGAATGTATTTACATAACAGAGTGAGTTAATTGAATACGATGGAGAAATCAACTTAGCCGCCACTGATCAACATTTCCATCAAACCAAGCTTCTTTGCAAGCACCAATTAAAGTCACTCAGAAAATAGAATTACAAAACGATAGTCCGAGGAAAAGCACTATTTTTTAAATATTTTTTAAACAAAATTGCTTCCAGTAAATTGTCATTAACCTCTTTCTTCTCAACGATGCATCGCAGGTTTTGACTACCAACGCCTGGTACTGCACTCAATTTCAGGCTCATAGAATTGAGCTCCTGCTTTTCAAGAACTGCTTGATTTGGTGCAACTGGACTTTTCAGAACCTGAAACGATGAAAAGATAATAGAAATATACGAATCCCAAAAAGAGACAATGATTAAGTATGCTTAGAAATTCTTTTTCTCTTATTGAAAAAAAATTGTGCGAAACATTGAAAAGTTAAAAACTCACAATTTAATTTGATCTTATATTAAGCTAACCTTTGTGCCTACAAAAAAGCTTGATTTAAAATATAATTTTTTTTTTCTGAAATTATCATGGTCTGTTAAGCATGGCGTAGCTTAAAATGGAAATATCAATTTCACATTTTAACATATCACATTAACTTCTTATCACCTGAAACAGCCCTTCAATTTACTTACAGCTTTTTTTCGCTTCAAATGAGATTCAATGAATGAAGATAGCTAATTATGATACAAACACAAACAAATCAAACCTTAACAACAATGACACATTCCGCCTGACCTAGTTCGTTTTTGACCCTTAGCATGTAATTGCCTTCCACATCGTTATCCACTCGGAATATTGTAAGTGTTGTCAACCGGTTAACCGTTGTAACCTGTAAATAAGCTTACTGACCAAAGGCTAAATACTTAAATTCGCTGATCTCCTTGAATTGATAGAAATCGTAAACGCTTATCCTCCATTATCATCATCACCATTCCTTCATCACTTCAAAGTTTGCTTATTTGGTCAGTAAGACTTCCAAAAATCATATAATACTAATGAATTATTTTAAAAACAATCCAAATAATTATCATGCTAGCATTTCTAATAATTTTTAAGTTTATCTCAATAAACTTGTTTATGTATATAAATTATGTGTGCATCAGTATGGTGGAAATATTGCTGCAGGGTTCTCACAAACTGATGAATCGTTGAGATACCTTGAAACGATCAGATTGTGTTGCAATTGGTTTGCCATTAATATCCAGCCATTGCACGTCTGGATTCGGCTGACCTGGAAAATTATTTTCGATAATTTTGTTAGCCCCCAAGACATGAAGAATCTCATCAGGCTTCTAAAAATAGAGAGCAAGAAAATGGGGTTCATGTTGAACATGTCCAAAACTAAAATCATGACAACCG
>JABVXS010000499.1:0-30211 GCA_013365335.1 Madathamugadia hiepei
TTAGTTGTAATTCGAACTCTGCGAGGCGATTGTACCAGTTCTCTACTTGTTGTTCGAGTTCGGTTTTGTTCGCTGCAGCTAGCAGGATGTCGTCTGCATATAGTGGGGTCCGCTGCAGCTAGCAGGATGTCATCTGCATATAGTGTGGTCCGCTGCAGCTAGCAGGATGTTGTCTGCATATAAAGTAAGGATTCTGTAAGTCATGGATGATTGAGTCCATGGCCAGGATGAAGAGTGGCGAGAGTGCTGAGCCTTGATGTACTCCGTTATTTATCGGGAAATTCTCGGATTTTCCGAATTACCCATCGAATAATTTCTTCTGGGACTCTAGACTCTATGTTGACGTAATGCATACTAGATAAGTCTGCGTGGGAATTTGTCGAAGACTTCCTCGAGATCGAGTTGTGCTATGTTGATTGGTTTCCCTTTTTCGCGGTGCTTTTCTATAGCAGTCGGATTGCGCATATGACGTCTGTAATTCCAAATTTCTTAACAAATCCAGCTTGGTTGACATTGAGTTCGACAATATCTCTTATGCGACGGTCGAGTATTCTTTCGAATATCTTCATTGTATATACTAGCAGTCTGATTGGTCGGTAATTCTTCTCCGGTAAAGAGTTAAGTTTAATTAATTAACGAACTATTTAATGGAATGATTCATCCAACCTCTTAGAATGTAATTTTGATGATTTTGATCAGACTTTCTTCCAAGCTGAATCATACATTCTAATCCACCATTCTGTACGAATTCATGAACCAGATCTTTGTCATCCTGAAAATCAATTAGCTAAGACAGAGACATGGAATACTACGCTAACAGATGTTTCCAACACAAAAAACGATTAATGAACTCTCACTTCTTGGAACAATTTGAAAAAATGAAATATTACTTGGAAGATTTGTTTCAATGAGAAGAGAGCTCGTCGTTGATCACGTCCGTTTGAATTGAGCATTTTATCTGAAAGTTATCACTTTCTCAAATTTATTAACTAAATATTTGAATTTATTTAGTGCATAAGTTAAGATTTAAAGTGAATTATTTTGTAATCGTCAACATTCACCAACATTTGAATGAATCCCATTGGAATAAAGTTTTAATTTATTTTAGAAATTCAAGCCTGCTGAATAATTTAAAAATTTGTTGTATTCTCAAAAATTGCAAAACATTCAAAAGCGATTAATGTTGGAAAGGTGAACAAAGCGATTTTCTTCTCACCAATGATCGTTTTAACTCTTAGACCTGTTTGAGTTCGCACCACCAAACTATTTCGTCTTCTGCAAAAACAAAAGATCAACTGGATGAAGTGAAAACAAAAAAGTTTGTCGGAAAACAAAAACCACCTTATTAGTGGATTCTCCAATAAAATTGATTCTTCATCGTCTGCGAGATAACATGATTCACATGGTAAATCAAGACTCTGAAGCCATTTGCCAGACATCTGAACATTCTGGCAGTTCTCCGTCGTATCACTCGAACTTTTCCGGAAATCGGCACCGAGGCCGGAATCACTACTGTGGTCGCGACTGTTACGGTAATCTTTAGGAACAATTACTGGGCAAATTTTTTGTGCACATTCAATCTTTGATTTCGAATTAAGTTCCGGTTTTTCCGTCTGTATTAGGTCAGTAAGCAACTCCTCATAGGTTCTGGTAGGTTTTGGTGGTGGTGTTGCAGCCATTCGAAAGGACTGTGAACTACCACTCCTCACCGCGGTGGATTTCTGAATTGTGACTGATGCTGATCTGGTGGTGGAAGAGAACAGAGGAGCAACCAGTCGATTACATGGTAAATCATCATCGATTGCCGTCTCACGAATCTGCGTTGTAACCGGTGGTCCATCTACCGATGAGCTAAACCAAGGTTTTCTCGGTGACTCTCTTGCGACTTTACGTCTCAACGAATCGCTCTTTGCGGCATTTTTTTGAGTGGCTGGATTTCTTTCAGACGTCGTATTTTCAGCATTTGGCCAGTCGTTCATTGTTGAGAAAGCAACCGTTAAACGTCTTGGCCTAATTACTTTCATTACTGGCTTCGTTGAACTTCCAATTGCATCGTACTTTGATTCGCCCGTATTATCATGTTTTGCCTCGTCCCATTTGATATCGACCGCTGAATTTTTCACTTCACCTGATGCTGGTAATACATCTGCGATGTTTTTTGACGGTGAGCTTACCGGTAAATTAGTACATTTTTCTGAAGTTCGACGAACTGTGGTCGGTTTTCGCGATGGCGATAAGGTATCGCGGGAATCTCGAGTAGTCTCATTGTCGCAATAAATGGGCTCTGCTATGCATGTTGTTGCACTGGCCCATGAATCCAAATTATTTCCGTGCGAAAATTTCTGCCTTGAGCTACTACTCAATATTTTAGATTCACATTTTGACTTCACCGCATCATCTGAAGAGGCAATTTGTAAATTTTGTTTCAATTCATTCGAGGAATTTTTGCACAGACCTTTGGCTGACAGCAATGCAGTTTTCGACATCCGTGGCAGTGATGACGATGTTGCGATACTAGCATTATTGCAATTGAATCCTTTAGAGTTGATTAAATTTTCCGATTTCAGCTGATAACGATGCAAAGGTTTCACGGCCAGCGGTGACCGATTGTTCATCAAAGAAGCATCAAAAGGGAGACGATTAGTGGTCGAACTGATACCACAGGGACGATATGCATCAGCTTCAGAAATTGCAGAATTTTGAGTATCTGTCCGCAAGATGGGCTTTCTCAAAGTTTGCGCTAACATTGTAGAGTGACGTGAGCTCCAAGCGAGAGGCTCCAAAATACTTCGCTCTCTTCGATCTAACATTTCAGGTACTTCTGAGTAATATAAGGCGATAACGATTGTCGACAATTACGTTTGAATGGATGGGTACATTAGCATCGTTTAGATTTACTGATCAGCAGACTTTTATAGGAAATAATTTTCCGGAATGACTGTCACCAGTGGAAGTGACAAATGAAATGAAATGCAAGGAAACAGCCGCTACTCCCATTCGAAAGCAATATTTAATAAGTTAAACGAGTTCAAGTGGAAACTTTCGCCTAAAAATTTCCATATCTGATGAACGTATCACAAGAAGATCGCACTTTCGGCACATCTCTACTTTGTCTCTTTGACAACCGAATACGCACAAGGAAATTGGGATAATTAATGAGGACAGAGGGGATTTATTCACTGAGAGGAGTTGTCAACGTGTTGAATGTCTACAAGATAGGTTGAGAAAGAAAAGATCATAACTGAAGAATATCAATTCAATCGATGGATCAGTCAAATGATCACTAAGGAAATGAATATGTTACCTGGAAAAAAGCTTCTGTGTTTGGAGAGAAGAGACTTCAAACAAACCTGATTGCATCCAGAAAGTTTGAAAAATACTAACAGGAAATGAGAAAAATTCAAGCGGTATGAAAGTAATAACTAATAAATGTGGAAGAATTGTTATAGTTAGGAAAGACAGCATAACTTGGAAAAACTGTTTTTGAAAAAGCAAGAAAAATAGTTCGTAAAATTTCTGATTAAAAATGGCACAATTCATCGACTGCTGATTGCGAAAGATGAAAATGGCAATAATAAAGAGGAATGGTATGAATATGAGATTTTACGTTTCACTGAAACTTTGCAGTTATGCGGGAAATTCTGAATGTCGAAGTAATCAGTGATAAGAATGCAGCAGTGGATCGCCCACCGTGATAAATTTAGAATAAAAGTGATAATGGTAAAGATAATTCTTGCAGTTCAAATCATACCAGTCGAAAGAGAGCGGAGAAAAATATGGTAGACTGTAATCAGTACATCAGTGCTCTTTAAAGATTATCAAAGAGCAGAGAAGTGCTGAATTAAAGGGTAATTTAGAGAGATAGAGAGAAAGAGCAAGAGATAATAAACGTAAGTGAAAAATTCCACTAAAATAATAAAGAAAATCACTTAATAAATGAGGAAATGCGATGGAAACAAGAATGGTTCAATCAGACAGCAATGATGACTTACTGGAAATTATCAAAATTATCATACCGGATGGTACGGGGTGAATATTCAGACGGAGGTGGCCAAGGCCGGGTCAGACATATAGTGAAAATGAAATGCGGGGGGAGGGAGAGAAGAAGGTTGCTGTGTCACAACTCAGGATTTGGATTCACCGAAACGACACCCTGCTGTTTGCCCATCGGATTGAGGCCAGATCGGTACAGGTGATAGAAGTGAATTTCAAAGGTGACGGGAATGAAAAGAGCAAATTGATGAGAGGAATCGTTGTGACCATATCACTTGCGATGACAACTTCATCACACTGTCACTCTATCAATAATCATATCACATTCCTTATATCACTTATACTGCGTGTGCAGCAGCGGTGGTACTGTAACAGATTCAGAGAATATCGGGTGTCACCGGTTCCTCCCGTCCATCCCACTCAGGTCACCACAACTCATTTCTTCATCAGTCTCATCCTCTCCTCAACTCTCTCAAATTTCACCCTTTACAAGATGCCTCTAACGAAGTAATTGTGTTTGTTGCAGTCTGAATAAGGATTTTAAATAGAATCCAACGTTTGTGTGATCGCATTACAGCATGATTAATGCTTGAATCAATGTACATTTTAATGATCAATAAGAAGTCAGCTAAGATGTGACAACTTTTCCATGCATCAGAGTACTGCACACTCAATATTCTTTTTTAAGTAAAGAAAAAAGTTTGATAAAGTTTAACTTACGGGTCAGCTTTAAGGATTTCAAGTTCATCTTCTTGTTCCATAAGTGACATTTCAGAATCCAAATATGAACCATAATCTCCAACATTACCATCATATTTGTATATTTGAAGTGCAGCATTGTTTGGCTATAATTATGGAATAAAATTTAGGTGAATATTAATTAATTAATGCATTGAATTAGATCAAATTTTCTCATAGCTGCAAATAATTGCCAAGCTGACATAAATGTAATCTTAACATCTCAGTGAGGCCTACAATCAGAACTGAATAGATTGTCTTGAAGAACAAATGTCAAAGAAGAGATTTCGCTTAATTAACACTCAAATCCATCAGTACATTGATTGGGCGAGTATGTTGGTGACATTTTAGTCAAAGTTTTTCTTCTCCACTTCCTTCTCATTTCATATTTCAGTTCTTTTTCCAAAATGCTCATTGATTTTTACTTCACAATTGCTTATCAGTTGCTTAGTTCCTACTTATCACTGCTAGCAAGTTACCTTATGTGGTGCTCGAAGTGTACGGATAATTTCCGGTAATTGTTCACCGATTGGCTGGTGAAGCAAAAAATTATACATTATGGGACGAGTTGGTTCCAAATGTGAGCATGACGTTGTGGCAAATGGATCCGAGTCATCCAGGTATTGGATGCGACAATTAAGCCTGTCTGCCATAACCATTTCGATCAGAAATTGTAAGCGGAACTCAGCGGTATGGGAATTCACAGGTGGTGAGCTAGCACTTCTTCCGAATTTAGAATCGCTCAATCAGTTTTGAAATTATTTCAATTTTTCGATCGATTTCTTCTCTCTTTAGTCATTAGAAACATTAAAGGATCACAGCAACAATTCCAATGTCGAAAAATTGCAAAAGGCGCAAAATGCGCCTTAATCAAGTAGAACACAACAGTTACTCGCAAATATCTGAAATATATCACAACGAAATGCTAATGATTTGAAGCCAATGGCAGAATCAGTATGTCGAAAAGAAAAGAGAAATGAATGAACTTTGAGCAATGTCAAAGTTCGACACAAATTGAATAATTCACAAAGTTTGCGAAAATTGCAAACACAAAGATGACATTCACGCACACATTCACGTTCACGTTAGCATGCTTCACGCTAGCATGCAAAGGATAGCCACATTTAATTAATTCATTATTTGCTTCAGTTTGAATTCTTTGAAAGGTAAGCACTGATAGAAGAGTCATCCACTCACTCATTCCAGCTATCATTCCACAATAATTTTACAACGGCGAAGTACCAAACTTTTGACATCTAAGGATTTTAAAATTTAATAAAATTCTTCAAATAAAAAGGTCACGATTAATTGTCTTTCCGAACATCAACTCATTTGGATGCAGAAATTTATGTGAAGAGAACAATTAATTAATTGTTAATTGCTAGGCATTGCATCATAATTAAGAAATTCAGCGATGGAAGCCATAAATATGTGGACGTTGCCAAGCAAGTTGACACAGTTTTCAAAAAGCAAGAAATATGGACAGTTGATTCTTGGCTTTTTCACGACAAAAAATGGAAATCGAGATTGGAATTGAAATTTGGCTTAAATTGTTGAAATAGCATAACTTTGTTCAAAACAATTTTGCAGAGCTTGGCAATTTTAAAGCACTTGTTTTTGGAAAATTAGAAATATGAGTTGATGACTAAATATTTCGGAGAGAGAGAGAGAAAGAGAAGAAGAGGAAGGAATCACTTGTAAACAAAAAAAGTCTATGAAGGAACAAACACGTCATTTAGCTGTGGAGATTTCAGTTCAGCCCAAACATCAACAAAAAAGCATTTAGGCAAATTAGGTTACCTGCTATTCATTATCTAAATTAACAGGTGGATAAACATGCTGATGGACAAGCAGAAGAGATATGATATCAGTATGCCTTATGTCATGAGTCAAAAGAAAACGATGTATATTGAAATAGAATTTATCGCAAGCCACGTCGAAATATAGATATTACAAAAATATATAATATAAAAATGAAAGACAAGTGTTGTGCTTTCTACCTTCTCGAAGGTCGATAAACGGAATACTGAAAATTGCCTAATAGTGAAAGTTGACCATTGAACTTTCAATGCAATGGCTTGATGGTAAAACTTGGATTCCTTAAAAAAGCTTAGAAAGCCTAAGAAAGGTGCCAGCCTAGAAAATGTCTCAAATTCAGAAATGAATGTCACTGTTAGCATTTCGGAAATAGTTCAAAAGTTTGTATCCTAAAAGGCAAGTTCAAACGAAGCGTTCTTAGCATCTAGAAACACAATGTTCATGTATCTTCACGGTTGATTATAATCGATGTTTCACCGCGTCTAAAATACACGTTTTACAATAATCCTCTTGCGATCTCGAGTAGGCAGACGTACGTACGTTTACAAATTGTATTAGTTTTTAACGCAAATCAAAATATTTCTCGAGCAAATTATTCTTTCCGTAAGCTGAGAATACAAAACATACCGACAGTTGAAATCGGAGGAAGACAAAAATCGATTAGCACTGTCTTGCTTGCTTGTTCCTTCGAATTTTTATTTTGAAAAATTAAACAAAACTTCAAGACAAAAGGAAAATGATTGAAAAATGAGTGCCACAAAAATAACAGCCAATGCATGGATGCTCTATATCTTGAAATTGGAATCTAAAAATTTATTTCCATAAAATTTTAATCGATATCTTTTTCAAATTTGCGAACTCATTTGATGCAGCACATTCAACCTCTTGGCACCTTAATTGCTAAGCAAATTACGCAAATTTATTGTTTAGTTGAAAAAGTTAAACTTTAACGAAGTTAAAAACTTTAATTAAGCAAGTTTATTGGTGAAATTAGAAATATTTTGCTTCAATGAATGATATAATTGGCTTCCTCACTTCCACTTTGGACAATAAACTTTTTTGAATAAATTTTATGAAATTGTGATTCATCAAAAGACAATCAAATTGGTGCAAATCTAACTAACAACCTTAATTTGTAAATGGCCGTTGACCCTTGCACAAATTTTTTCAAGATTTCAATTCTGAAAACTGTGATATGTGTTTGTTAACCATTTCAATATAGAAAAAGAACTTGCAAACTTCCCACTTTCTCCAGAAATAAATAAATAAACTTCAGCTTATTATTGTCTATTTGCAATCTTAGCTTCGACATATTTCTGTCCCAAGAAAGTCTGCTTAATACGTGTTTAAACTTCAGTTTACGTTGATATCGAACATTTGAAGTTGTCCCGTGGGATGATTGGAAGAGAGAATGATTGGCGGAATTCAACCTGATTACATCAATTAATTCAAGAAAAGATAAGTTTTCTTCTGGCAGTCACAACAAGGAAAGGAATTTTTTTGATTTTTGAGTTGATGGAAAGAGGAGTTAACATTTGTCATACAAATGGACCATCAAATGACAGACTTCGTGGTACAAATGCGCCGTCACATAGCAAACTCGGTGATAAAATGCGCCATAAACTTGGCGATACAAATTTGCCTACATAGAAGATAAAACTTAAAGTGGATATCAGTGAGAACAGGAATTGAAAACCGGTTACCAACTTTTTTATTCTTTTCATTTTCCCCATTTGAACTTAGTGAGATAGACAGCAAATTGAGATACTTCAAATTGACAAATTTTAATTGCAAATCAACATAAGCATTTCAATGATGAATTGATATTTGAAAAGTACAGTAACATATTTCAAATTTACCTTTATAATAAATTCTATAAAATAAATTTTTTCTAAACTTTTATTACAAAATGATTCGAATAATTATCATTAATTTTTCAATAATTTGAATTTTCATGGCGAATGGTTGATTCCAAAGATTTAAAAATTTCTTTCTTTTTTCTCTTAAAATTTAAAATTGATAATTAAAGGCAATTTAATATGAATTACATTAAATGAGAAAAAGACAATTTTAAAATTAAATAAAATGAGAAAAGATCAATTTTTTTTGTTTTGCATTTTTTTCTTCCTACAAAAAACTTAAAGTCCGATTTATCTTCCGAAAGTCTTTTCTAAATCGATAATTTGGCATTATATTCGAAAAAATAATTGAACGAACTACCGGTAAAGCAGAAAGGGAGGAATGGACTTGCAGTACGGTAACTGTTGATGCACATCGGCACTGAGGGAAGTGGAAAGAAGCAAGAAACGGTTAGTTTCAGAATGCTTTCAAATTCATCGGTTGATAAACAGTGGAAAGTCGAAGAGAGGTACTGATCAAGTGGGTGAATAATTAAAACTTCACATACACACACATACACACACAAATACACACATACACACATACACACACATACACACATACACACACACTTATACTTTCGTATCATTTAGGAAAAACTTTTTGACTTTTCTGCATTTGAAGTCGCATAAATCATTTATAAGCGTCTGTCCAAGTATGCACGTTACGTGTATGTGGTGAGTTGTGTGAGTGTTCATGTGGGTGTGCTGTGTGTAGTATGTGTGGGTGTGCTGTGTGATGTGTGTATTATGCGTGAGTGTGTGTGGGTACATTTTGCTGTAAAAAAAATGTGTAAAGCACTGCAAAATGTGAGCCTCATCTTTAGCAACCAATTTCCTCATTTTCAAAGGTGTTGACAATGATTTCTTAAACGACAGTTACAATAATTTGTAATTAATAAAATCATTTATGACTAGCACCAGTCTTAATTAGAACTTATCAATTAATTAAAAATGTTTTTGTTTTCGAAAAAAACTGAAAATAAAAGCGAATTGAAATATTTGACCGATGTGTTCCATATTTCTGCGACTTCTGTCTCATCTAGTAGTTTTTGGTCGACGAGGAAAACTAAAGTATACAGCGGTGATGCTAGTCAGGTGCGTCAGAAGAAGGTGAGAGTCAGTTTCTTTTTAATTAAAGTTTAACCAATTAGTTCAATTTAGTTCAAATTTCACAATAATAGAACTTGTCATTTTTCAATCTTGCGAATTAAATACTAAAGCAGCCGAGTAAATGTACAGAAATACTACTTTAAACTATTTCTCAAGCCAGTAATCGTTTATTTACTAATTTAATTTAATATTGGAATTTGGTAATGAATTTCAATTTTTCTGACTTTCGGCATACATTTTCCAACCGGAAGTAACCGGAAGTTTTTTTTTTCGTTTGAAATCCGAAAGAAATGTGAAAGTTAACTTTAATGATTGTTTGACGAAATGAAGAAAATTTCAAATCTCTTTAAAGCGAAATTTCTTACTCAAACAATTTTAAATAAGCAAATTATTTTTTAACAGAAAAATGAAAAAGTATTAAAAGAATTCCTTTGAACCAGGAGAAAGACCATTTCCTACAAAAAATCACACTGAAAAGTATGGATGGAAGAGAGAAGAAGAGACTGAAATGTAAACAAAAAGAAATCATTTTGACTTCTTCTTCTCAGAGAATTTCTCCTTCGCTTCTTTGAAATCTCTCGAAATACACAGACGCTGCACATCTATGCGTATCAATCCGATCGAACAGCAATCGATCAATCCATTATCCCTTCTCTCAGTTTTTTTTAAGGCGGGAGGCAGCAGTGCTTAAGAAAGTTCAATCGAATTGATCAAGTTTCATGCTATCATAGAAAAGTTGGGTTGAATTACATTTGCAAGCAAAAATATATTTTTTTGTAAAAAAGTTATTTCCCTCAAATTCAAAAAAAAAAAATTTTGGATCGCTAGAAAAATTGGTTTAAATGAAGCTTTCAGCATTTTTTTATTTTTTTAGATAAAAGAAGGTAAATACTACAACGAAATCCTTTAATAAAATCATCTCTTCCACGAATTCCACCGTTTACAACAAATGAATCAGCTAACTTTCATGCAAAAAGACTAAAGCAAATTGCGGATAAAATTGAAATTTTAATCGCAAAAAAATTGAAATCTCGCGAGCGGTTAAATTGGACAATTCAAATTTGAACATTTCAATCAAAAGAGGAAAGATAGCAAGGAGGGAAGGAAGTATTACGATGGGTCGGTAATTATACTTTTAATTTACCAAGCAAAATTGGTGAAAACTTCGAAATTTCATTTCTATTCACTTGACCTGTTCACTGCTCTCATTCACTTCTCCTTTTGCCGATTTTCATTTCTTTTTCCCGTTATTTTTAACGCTCAGGGAATTCTCTCTTTTCTTTTTCTTCTAGAACAATGAATTAATTAATGCAATTAACATGAAAAATGAAGTAATGAACATTTAGTGCAAAAATGAAGGAATCAACTTTTAATTAATGGACTGTTTGCACGCACTAACATTTAATTGTTTCTAAACGAGCAGAGATGATCGTTCAAAAATTTATTGCGAAATAAAAATTAAATAAATGAAGTTTGCTAATTTCGAATTTAATTCCTTGCTTATTGAAGAAAGGGATATCACATTACATGCTGATGCAATCGTTTTTGAGATGATACATTTAGCATCTCACCGTTACCGAGATTCTATAAATTTCTGGGAAATTTTAAATTACTTGAAAAGTAAAAATTTTTTAATGACATTATCCATCTTACATTGCTTGTTGAAAGTTAAGCAAGTCAATAATTCGATGAAAATTTTGAATTTTGAGATACTGGACTGACTGCCATGCAAGACTTCTGACGATTCAATGGAAAGATCTGAGAATTTAAAATTGAGTTTTCTGATTTTCAGGAATAAGTACATAATCATATCATACGATTGGATGCAAAAAGATCACACATTTCCAATAAAAACGCATAAGCAATTAAAACTTGAAATGAACGGAAATCATAATTTATAATCAAAATACTTTGAGCGACTTTTTCCTGACTTTGGATGAGACAAATTGGATTACTAATACTACGTGTTTCACCTTTGACCTCAGTGCATTTCTAATTGCAATTCCAAGGAAGTCGTAAACAAAGGCTACAATTAATCGAAATTGAGAAGAACAAGTTAATGAAATGCCTAATTGCTGATTAAACGTAATCAGCAGTGGTCAGCTAATAGCTATTAGCGCTCAAATTCGTGATGATAATGGATGCGGTAATTGATGGAGAATACCGTAAGGACAAATAAAAATAATAAACTGATAATGAAAATGGGCAGGTTTAATGTTTTATGCCAAAGTAATGTTGCTATTCACAAACGCATCTATGCTACCTTCACAGCAAGGTGTGATGCTTTGAATTTATTGAAATAGAAAAGTTGAACTTCAACGAAAGTCAAAGGATGAGGAATTGATAAGGGATTGATGAAATGGAGTGATAAGAGAAGACAAAAATCGGTAAAATCATTTAAATTTATTTAATTTGAAGAAATAATTTGGAGTCTCATGAAAGAGGGAAAGCGATAATTAATTAATTAGATGTCTGATTGGCAATACTTTGACTTTAATTTTACTTCCGAAGATTTCAAGTGCATAAAAAGTGGCCAAAATCTGCAAAATCACAAATTAACTTCAGTAACAATCCGAAATTTTGTAAGCTTTCCGTCCGTTCCATAACTCAGGTAAGCAAGCACCGGCAATACCAGGTGTAAGTTACTGTTTATAATCACTGATTACTGAACGGTGGAGAATGTGTTTGAAGGTCAGTTAAGATAATTTATTCCACAATACTGTCAATTTCCAGATTTCCGGCTAATTTCAAGGATGGTGCCAGAAGGCAAATGGTTGATGAAAGCGGTTCGACAAGACAAATCTATTACAATCAATTCGTTTCAGCACAAACATTTGTTCAATGTCGAGCATTCTTCTCGGTTACAGAAGCAGAATAGATGAAAAAGTGATCGTGAGAGGGAGTAATTAAGCTGGCATACCTTAATCAACCTTAATGATAACAAAAGTGAAGGGAAGATGAGATGAAAAAGTAATCGTGAGAGGGAGTAATTAAGCTGGCATACCTTAATCAACCTTAATGATAACAAAAGTGGAGCAAAGATGAGGTGAAAAATGAACGGCATAATTCGGCAATGGGAAATCTAAACAAATATGAAATGAGTGAAAGAAATTAAATCAGCTGAATGTGAAAATGTAGTAGCAATGGATGAAAGGGAGCTTATTGTTATAGCAATAGATATGCTCGGTTTATTGTTGAGAAGACAACTGGTATATTCTCTTCTCAAGGAAAAGTAATTGAACTGATCGAATAAGGGAAATTGGATAGAAAAGGTAAATAAGCATGCAAACATCACAGGTATGGCAGAACAAACTTGCTGGAAAATTGAACATTGTAAATGAAACATTTTCGAAATTAAATTGTGATTTTGAGAAAATAAAGGAATCAGAGAAATGGTAAAACCAGAAAAATCCATAGAAAACAGAGAAAAACTTCGAAACAACTCGACAGCAACCAGAGAACTCGATGAACGTAGTAAGTGAGAGAGGCAGGAAATAGAATGGTTTGTTTTTGTTGCATATCAAATTTATAATTAACTTAAAATACTGCACCGATCTCTCCATCTTTGCAGTAATGTGACATTTCCACTTCATTTTCAAGACCGGAGATTTGAGAGTAAAATGGATATTGCTCGATGACCCTGTATAATCCTAGTTTTAAAGAAGAAAAGTACGGATAAAGCCAAATCAAAAGTGTTTCATCAATTTCGAGAACTTTTACAGCTAAAAGTCTTTAGCTCGGGATTTCATGTGTTCTCACTGGCTGGTTGAATTCTACAGAATAAGACAGTTAATTAGATAGCTAATTAGTGGGTACGGAAGAGTGCAGGCTAAGTTTATTTTGAGAATTACTTCAAAAGAGAACGGGAAGTGTGTCTGTGCGTGTCTGTATGTGTATGCATGAGGGCAGATGTGTTTATGTCAGTTCAACACTTTGACTGCCAATATTACAAGCAGATATTTGCAGAGGGAAGTGAAAGAGATGAGGGTGACAATCACAATGACGTCGCCGTGACAGTGAAAAGAATAACGAAAGCAGACTTT
The DNA here is from genome assembly GCA_013365335.1 of Madathamugadia hiepei. Taxonomy (NCBI): domain Eukaryota; kingdom Metazoa; phylum Nematoda; class Chromadorea; order Rhabditida; family Onchocercidae; genus Madathamugadia; species Madathamugadia hiepei. Next base: position 13,604 of record JABVXS010000499.1, read on the forward strand.
TCATTTCTCAGAGTAATCCCAAATTGTCCACCAAATTTATTATTAATTCTATTCAAGTAAGCTTGCATGCTTTTAAATGAGCATCAGAAAGGAAGAGCAGCACTTCTGTTTCCTGAAGAAAACTTCTTACGGTTTTATAAATACCCAATTGGAAATGAATTTTCACAGGGAAAGGGAACCTGGAAAAGAAACACTCAGATATAATTGCAAAAGTAGGCAAAACTTAATGTTTATAAGTGTTGGAAAAAGACGGTGAGACTTTCGTTCTTTTAATAATTTTTGAGAAATTAATTTTTTTGAATTGCATTATTACAGCATTTTCATTTAGACTGAAAGCAATGAAATTTCAAATTTTTTTTAGAAAATTTTTCAATTTAAAATTTCAAATTAAATTCTGCCAATATCTTCAACAACTGTATACTATTGTAAACATAATTAATGAATAATGAAAATTGATAAAAAGTTTTTACAATAAATGAGAGAGGGAGAGAGAGAGAGAGAGAGAGAGAGAAGTAATAAAATGAAAGAGGATGTGAAAGAGAGAAGTTTAATGTTAAAAAAAAAACTTGAATGGAAGCAAAAAGGATATTTTGGCGCAAAGTTTGAATAGTAAATGAAAATAAGTGCAAAACATGAAAAGTATTCAAACACTTAACAGCCGTTTCTTGTTGTTTAGCGGTAAACGTCAGACATAACACATGTGAATCGCTGTTTAAAGCTAACCTGAGCCAGCACAAAGGGACAAATTTAGGAACGAAAACAAGTAAACAAACAAATAAACAAATGAACAAATAGACATTAATGAATTGAAATGGAAAATTTCGAAATGTAAATTTGTAAAATAAATCGAAAAATTTTAATGAATCAATAATTCTGAGTGTAATGTAGAACACAATGGAATAGGCGGAAAATATAACTTTCTCTGTTGAATTGACAGAGAAAGTTAAATGCTTTGAAGTTTTAAAGAAAGGTTTGTGGAAGTGTTCAACGATCAATAATGTTATGGCAGTGAATTACTGTAAACATGGAAGGGAAGTGGAAAAGGAAGATGATGAATATGGATTAAAGGATGGAACGAGGAGTTGAAGTTGCATTGTCAGAGCTGTGCCACTAAATATATACTATGCAAGTGGTCGATTTCTTCCTTTAAAACTGAAAATTAATTGCTCATGTAATTACAAATCCGAAGTGACCTCCAGCAAATGGAAATAGAGTAGCACAGAGTACCGGACAATGGTAATTGGTGACAGTGTGGCAAAGAATCGATCTCTTCTTCCAGCGAAAAGTAATCATGATGGAAGAAGGTTAAGATTACTATGACAGACTATATCAGAGTGATATCCAAATGTTTTCTCGGATACTGTAATTGGAAACAATGCAAATGATACTAAGCATTGCCACCTCCACCAATTATTTATTAATTTAATTTATTTGGTTCGACATTTCATTGCAAAAGATTCGCAATGACATGATATTTGCTATGTTAAAATGACAAATGCATCGATTGAACTCACTGAAAATTTTCTAAAGTTTACCTGCGCTAATTAATTTATTTTAATTCTTTAAATGCTATCTTACAGAGAAATGTCGACCAAAAAATTTCTTATTGCAATTAATCCTTTTTAATTAGCATTTCGTTTGAAAAAATTCCAGTGAGTTCAATTAATACATTTATCCTTTTGGGATACGAAATAGTTTGTAAACTATGTAAATTACATGAGGAACAATTCGGTCCTTCTTTTTTTATTTTTTCCCTTTTTGATTCGGTCGAAAAATTAATTCTCAAAATGAAAAAACAATCAAGCAGAAAATGAACGAAATAGAGAAAGGAAAAAATAACAAGCAAAATAATAAAGAAAGAAAGATTGAGAGAAACAGACGAGGAAGTAAGCGGACAAGTAAAAGTAAGTAATAACCAGCAATGATTAACTACAATGAAGGAATTGAATTTTGCTGTAATTTCGTTATTCTTCTGCAGATATGATGGCAGTGATAACGGACGACACGGATGTCCGCGTCCTTTGTATTCCCTGATTGACGTGACGGACAGAGAATAAAGGCAACAGGTGGGATACAGACAAACACATCAGAAATCTCCACTCGCATTGGTTCTACCGATATTTGAATTATTTTGTAATTAAATTGGATGACATCAGAGATAACAAGGAGAGGGAGAGAGGTCGTTTGTGTGCAACTATGCAACATACTACTGTTCGGTCATTTTCATGCTCAAATCTCTGGAAGCAGTCTTGTGCTAATATGCGTCATTTCAGATGACCAAATTGATTTTAGATATCTGAGAATGGTGGCAGAGATGTCGTAGGCAATTACAAAGTGTGAAATTTTCATGTTTCCTGCAATGAAAAGCAAGGTAGCAAGATGGTTCTCACCTGATCGACAACTTTTATGCAATCAACTTATCAGTGATACCTTCATTGCTTATCACAACGGTAATCAAAATGGAAGCAAAACAATGGAGCGAATTAAAAGCATTTGAAATTGCTTAAATTTAATGAAGTGATTGAAATGAAAATGAATAATGCTAAATTTCTTGTTTCCATTTTCGATTTGAATATAAAAGTTGGATTTCATCATAGAATGCTCACATTCACTTCTTCTTGCTTTTCTTGAGAAACAAAAACACATAGAAATTTATTTTTTGCTGAAAATATCTGGAATTGATGAGAAAATGACGTTTGGTAGATGAGAGAGTTCGTATAGCAGTGAGAGAGCAAGTCAAATCAAAGTTTCGCATTCAATTAAAATTTGTTGAAAGTAAAGTTTGCAAATCTGCTGAATTCCAGTTCAATTCCTTAAAACTCCCACTAGATTGCTGTTTTTAAAGACCAGTAAATTACATAAAGCATGACGATTCATCTCATGTTTTTTTAATGTTATTTCAATTTCAAACTTATTTCATTGCTTTTCGTCTTCATCCTCCGACCGTAATTTCAAGAAAACTTATTCCTAGCTTAGGTGAAGTTAAGGCCATGATGAAATAATAGACTGGAAACCGACAAAGGGTTGACATCAATATGATACCTTGTAGAAGTAGAGGATGGAATTCTACAGCTAGGATTTCATGTATCACTCCCAGGCGACAATTGTCGAATGACGAAAACAACTCATCCTGATTTCACATTGGATGGATCACACAACCTTTGCATATAAAATGGCAAATTATTTTGAATTAACTAAGCTATTTAATTAGCGAAACATTAATGTAATTATTTAAGGAGCTCTAATTAGGAAGCCATTTATATAAATTACGAAAGAAAGAAAGAAATAGATGAGAAGAATAATGGAATCAATGAATGGCCTATAATGAAAATTGAATTTAAAATCCAATTAATAAACAATTGAGCTAATAAGTAATAAACGAACACTCATCGAGTAAGCTAATGATCTGTATTTCTCGAAATTAATGTTTCATTAATCGAAGGTTAAATTTAATTTACGATCCATTTGAATCCTGTGAAGGGAGCGGTAATGTCGGTGACGACATTGTCGACACCCATCACTGTCATTGTTAGTTGTGGAATGTACATTTAATTTGTTTGATGTGTGTGTGTGTGTGTGTCTGTGTGTCTGTGTGCACGTAAACACAGAGACAGATAGGTAGAAGAATGGGACAAGCAATAAGTGCTAAGGAATAGGATGGTTACAATTATGGAGACAACAGCTAATAATTCTCGACAACCGGTGCGGACTGTCTGTCCAGTGGAGTTTGTTGATCTGTCCTGATGATTATTATTATCACAATTGCATGAGTGGGTTGAAAAGGTAGGCGTGGTAGCTGGTTTAGGTAGCGCAACAGATGAGCATTAGGTTGGTCAATAAATATTGAAGAAGCAAAATTTGACGAAATGGATGGATGAAGAGATAAACGAGGAGCGATGGTACAGGTGGCAGTGGTTGGTGACGGTGATAGTTAGCAGCCACCCTGAAGATATCAGCTAAACTTTGAGGAAGAGTTTGCTTCCCTTCCCTATCTTCTCCTCACCCTCCTCTTCTATAGTTTCATATATGCCTGTTGGGGCAATGACACGCGGCAGCAGTGATGGTTGATGGGGCGGTAATGGCTGGGTGTTAAGCAAAGCAGAGTTTTTCGATCCTGAGAAGTGAGAATTTCTCGGCTCACTGAATAGTTAATTCCCTGGATGCATTAAAGCAACTTCACTCTTCCTATTTGTAACTTTCATCTTTTCTCTTTCTCTTCAACACCGTCTCCTGCAATGAAATTCAGGGAATCTATGATAAATCACCACTGCTCAATTCAAATATGAAAAAAGAAAAAGCAAAATATTAACAAAAAGTTTGCAGGAAGCTTTTCTTCGATAAGACCGTGGGATCTCTTCCCAGACAACCACACTTTGATGTCTTGTCCTGGAGGAGACCCAACTATTGAAAGTGTGAAAGAATTGAGGTACTCGGTTGCATTTCCTTTCCTTTTATTTCTTGCAAGCCATTGCTCCATTTCCTTCACTCCCACATTCGACATATAAGGTCACCGGAATGCCACGTGCTGCTATCTGAACCGTCCGGAAGATCAGTGGTTAGGAAAGACGTACTATTTTGGATGCTAGCTGTTAGGCTTCCAAAGCATCGCCTTTTTCTTTTAAATTGTCTGCTTATCTATCTCGATCCCTAGAATTTATACCATTACCAAGCATTTACCAGTCCGACTTTTGCTATTTCCGTGTCCTGAAAACGCTTTCCGTTCACGGCACCACAAATTCGGCTAGCACAGTTCTACTAATACCGTTTTATATTTCAGTAAATTCGACATATCATAACTGAAATACTCTGCCCTTCTCAAATTTAATTAAATTTTGGCAAAAATTTTCTTTGAGTGAGAAAATTAAAGTCAACTATGAAACATATTTATATCATTTATTAGATCTTTTCCGGTTTTGAATTTCTTCAAGTTTAAAAGGTTATGTTTTTCATCAGAATTTTAGAGCAGTCGTCGAAATTCTTTGTTTGATAGTTGTTTACGGCAAAAATTTTGCAATTAAACAAGATGAGAGGTATCTCTGCTCTCGGGGATGTATGATGCAAATATAACAATGAATTTAAGCTAATCTCTGAAAATAATTTGCTTTTCAGCCATTAAAAAGTCTTTCTTGGTTGTCTATTGGCCACAGAATAACTTACCCTTTCCCATACCTTTACCTTACTTTGTGCCAAAGTCTCCAACTAACTTCATGCCACAAATATTAATAGGTTGCAATGAATTAATTAATTATCGAATGACAAATAAATCTTCCATTCAGATGTAACAATGACAGTTGGACTGTCAGCTGGACAGGGAAGGTGATAAATCAATGATTGCATGATAATGCTTTGCATCAACTGATTAGATCAGATTGGAATTGATCTCTGTCCCGATTGATAGTAATCTTCAAAGAACCACTCACAGTACAACATCGGCTGTGATCATTTCAAATTGTTGTGTAATTCGATGTATCGAACAATCCTTTGCAATGTAATTAACCTATGGTCCATATCTAACAGGTTTCACGTGTTCCAGAAATGTGTGAGAGACGTGATAAAACCACTGGTTTCTTACTGTACCAGTTTGGAGGAAATCGTACTTATCCGGGTGGGAAAGGGTAGCCAAGAGCAACATTTAGTGCATCAGTCGGTATTTGATGAGAACAAAATTTAACTAAAAAAAGGTGTTCGATGAAATACGGTACACAATTTATCATTCGAATCATCATAATCACACATCAGATGTTGAACAAATGAAGTTATCCAAGGTCAAAGGTAGAACTCAAGTAGTTTACTTCTTGTGCTAAAAAACCATTCAGATGGGAAATCATTTTTCAATTTTTTTAGTGACGAATAAGACAATCACTGAATCGCTGAATATAAATTGGTGTTGATAATTCCTTCCCACGCTAAAATACAATTCAATAAATTTTAAATTCTAACATTCTCCGTTCATTTCATATATCAGTGTTATCAACACCAAAATTTACTCTAATTGCAAATATTAGAGGGGCAATTCAAAACTCTTCGACAAATCAGGAGCGTCGGAAGGTCTTATCATATCGTTATCGATCCGTGGTTGCACTGTGTGATCACTGCGATTCATATCTGTGGCAGTGATAGCAGAAATTTTGCTTTGATCCGAAACTCTGAAAATATCACAAATTTAAAGTCTCATTGCTGTAGTTGTGGCTTAGCATAGCGAGTGAAGATGCGGAGAATTTTGTTCACGTTGAATAAATCTGTTGATTCTGCAGAGTGAACTTTTAAGTGAGGCAGAACCTGTTCAATTCAGAAATTCAGGCTTAGAATGGCTGGACTAGAACTGTGAGATGAAGCTGGTTAGAATGCCATTCTCCTAGATGAATGACCTTGCAGGATTGATGGGGCTTCATCCGCCCGGGTGTCTTGTACGAGTAAATCCATTCCTCCTGATAATGCCTGAAGATTAACTGACCCATTTTTCCCGTGGATCCACTTCGCCTGACCTCTCAGTTGGAAGTTGTCTGTCATGCACCTCTCCTAGCATAGCTCATGACCTCGACCTCACGAGGGTACACAAAGTTTTTCTCACGATCAAAGAAAATGTCCGTAAAACGAGTAAACAGCGCGAAATTAAGCAACTGACCAGTCGCCAACAATTGTTATTATGATAGCCTTGCAGTGAACCTCGTTCTCCTTAATTCAGTTCAAAACTTCAATTTTCTTCTTTTTTTGAAGAAATAAAAAATTGAAAAAAAGAAAAGGAAAAGTACCGAAACTGAGTGATCGATGCGATGGCATCGCCCACCGTTGGGAAGAAGCAGTGCTTGGGGATGGTTTGGAACATTTTCGCTGCTGTCAAGGAATCGTGAACGCTCGCTGGAAAAAGAGTTTTCCAACGATCCATTCCATTGCAAAATTACTTTCACCCTTTATCAGTTAAGCTTTGTCGCTTACTACCTCAGTCTGTCTAATAGTCGAGAAAGTTTTTTGAATTGGAAAGTTATACTTAACTGTGACCACTTGTTTGCTACAAATTCAAAACTCATTCTGACCAGTTATCGAGTAAAAACATTTTCAATTTTCTTTTCCGAACCATAGAAGTAATGATTCAATTTGACGAGATCATACTTGCATATTTCAGGAATAAACGGTGAAGTAAATTTATAAATTAGTTAAATTTTTGGTCTTTTATTGAAAAAATAACTTACTGTTACAAGCACCAAAGAACACAATGATATTTCGACTTTTTAGTTCGTTAACGACCTAAAATTTCAAAACATTTCGAGAAATGCACCATATCAGAAGTTTCAACACGTGGAATACTTTAACCTCAGAGTCAATTTTATTCACACCGACAGGATGGCGGCGTATTTGCTGGATTGATCCGTGAAGAACTCGCTACATCCATGAAGTGATAGCCCAGGAATGAGAACTACGATATGGTCCTTTTATTTGTGAAGTTCTAGTGGAAGGTATTTTACGGGTTAAGAATAGAAAAAAAAAATGTTAGACGGTATCATGCGGGTTTGACCTGCTGGTAAACCGCCAGAAATGTTAAAGCCAAAATTTATTCTGTGAAGCTTGAGCCCCTAAACATTGCAAAACCTCTGATGCCGACATTTACTATGTTAAAACAATCCTCTCAACTTTGCTTTGATGAAAATTCTTGAAAGGAACCTCTTTGAGGATATTTAATCCCATACAATCAATGTAGGAAATCGCGGAACAATCAAGAATGAAGTATCGTTGATTCAAACCTCCCGCACTGTCAGAATTATCCTGCAAATTTAAGAAAGAAAAATTGCAAATCATTTTTTGTTGAATTATTACAAATTCAGTGTACCCTTGGTTATTTAATTCCATACAGTTGTTAATAAGGAATATGCAAACTGGTTTTTCATGAAATGAGTAATAATTAAAAATTATGAATTGAAATTTACTGAAAAAGCGCAAAATTAGTACCAATCAATCGGCTATAACTTTTCCCTAAATTTCCTTGTAAAAGTAATATTAGCACAACATTTCATAATTTCACTCCGAGAAGAAACGAGTTAAATTCAAAATTTTCAAATTAAACTCATTATTCACTTTTTAAAAATGATATCACTTTATTTGGCAAACCATTTTTCTCGGCAAACTATCACATATTAGCAAAATCAGTTACAGAGATTTTGGAAAAAGCGAAATTTTCAAAGATTGCAAATAATTTTCACATTTTGTAATTACAATTTCTTGCAATGATGCTGCATCAGGGAAGTCGCAAAAACTTCAAAGATTTGAACTAAACCGATATTCGCTGCATTTTCACTCCGAATCATCCGCTAAACACGTCAACCCTTAACCTTCAATTCATTGCCACCAATTTTTAATTCTCAGAAAAACTTTAAGTAAACTGCGCTGATATCTTGAAGCGAAACATTGAACTGATATCTTTGACAGAACCGACTCACAGGTGTGCTAGCTTTATTCACCCAGTCGATCGCTGCATTTGTTACGCTTAACTTGAAACGTCCCACGTTGTTGAAGAGCAGCGGTGATCCAAAACGGTACAGACGGATGTTCGGAGTGTTCGTTGTTGCAATGTAACGTTTCGGATTATCGTAATAGAGCTGAGTTGCCGACAGTTGAACTAATCGTTCCCAACGAGGCCTGCAACATTCTTACGACAGCTTCGATTCTCTGGATACGGTATGCAGCAATGTAGATCCATTGCTGTCATATTCAATGCTTAATTAAGACAGATTTGACGAATGCTTTGTTGCCAAATAATATGCAATGATTATTAATTACTAATTAGAAAGATAATTAATGAAGGAATGATTCATACCACTGTGATCGAAAAATAAGTGTCATCAGAGCAAAGAGAACTGAAATCACTAGACCGATCATCACATCCATCGTTACGGTAGCTACAAATGCTACAATCCATATGAGCTGCAAATTGCTCATTTAGTTCAGTGCTGCAGTGTTACACTACCTGATCACTGCCACCAGGTGTCACTCTATTTATCATCAGATAAATAATCTCCAAACAAGTATAAAAATTTTCTCAATTCCAAACTTTGCAGTTTAATAAGAATTTTAATTAAAACACTTGTCTACTCATTTGAAAGAATCATTAAAAGAATCATTTGAAATTAAAAATGTAACACACAAAATCGATTTTAGAGATTGGCCATATTTTTGTTAATTCGGAAAATTTTTGAAACATCGAGCGAAGCGACATCAAAATAACAACAGCCAATATACACTGTAACATACTCTGAATTCCTTTCTCCCAATTTAATTTCAAAACATTTTTTCATTGCATTCTCAAAATGCTAAATTTTCGGAGTGAACTGATGCGAAATATCAAACCATTGGCAATGTATTCAGCAATGGTCCAAGTAGTAAGATCACTGCCAATAATAGGAAACAACTTGGTATAGCCGAAAGCTGAAAAAATTGGCCATTTTTATGGATTAACAACAGCAATCATCATCGAGTCGCTAATGGTCAGTGGTCGACGATGCATTTCTTTAATGAAAATTGACATATTCATGAAACTCAACAACCGTAAATTGGTTAGTCGTATTTTGTGCGAGATCCTTGGAAACAAAGATGACAAAATAAAGATGAAAATTAAAAATATAGTTTATTCAAGAAGTTCCAATGTTTTGAGAAGAGTGAATTTCACTCATAGACTACAGTTCAGCTATTACTGTTACTATTTCAGTTTATTCCGCACGTTCGTAATTATAAGGATATCGTAGTACTAATGTGGTCTACTTCAATTGTCCTTGCTGATAACTGATATCGGAGTGCTACTATGATCAATCTCATTTGTTATTTGCAGTAACTGATATCGACCTATCACAGCAGGAAGAGAAGGAAAAAATTATCAAATTCGGAAGTTGTACAGTACCGTGCTAAAACACTGACCTGAGTTCTCGTGCCAGCTTCAACACTGACCATTGTCCGAGAAAGAGCTGTTGCGACCGGATAAATGGGGAAGAAACTACTAAGAACTAATGTAAGACCTAACGCATAGAGCTCCTGAATAGAAAAGCAGGTGAAAAGTTTAGTTTAAGTTATAACAACAAATAAATTAATTGAAATTAGTGGTATTGGATGCCATAAATAAAATGCAGAAATTGAATGAGAACTTTTGTTGCCATCGAACATTTAATTTGTTAATTTCTTTTCCATGAAAGTTTTGTCATAGGATCAGCCAACCTGCTTAGAATCAAGTTGATAATTCCCTCGTTTAGCTAACATCTTAGCCATCGATATATGAACGGCAAAGGTCACAGCAGCAATACCAATAGCGTATGGGAAACAATCAGCAACAATATCGAAGCGAGGTAGTCTTGGTCTAGGTAGACTGAACACAGGAAGTTATCAGGAAGTAAATGATAAGTTAGAAGCTTCATATTCAATGGGTAAACTGCTCACCGTACTCGAGATGACTTCAAACAAATTTATTTCGTTTTACCGGTCTTTCAGTCATTTTCGACATTCTCCTGCTTACTCTTTTTTTACTTGTGTAAATAAATATTTTAGTAATTCTCCTGAAGTTAGAAAATTGAAACTAAAATCATTAAAATTTATAACTTCGATCATTTGTAATGCAAAGTAATGAGTTGCGGAACAATTTTGAAATTTTAGAATTTCGAATTAAATTATTGAAGAAATTTGACATACGCTGTAGGAATTTCACCGACAATTTGTACACCGTACTTCCCAGCAAAGTTCATCGAGTATGAAATAACAATTGATATTATCATCTGCAATAGGTAAACTCAAATTTCTTCCAGCCAGCATTTTAATTTTTTACTTTTTTTTCGTCAAATTTATTGAACAAGTCAAAACTGTTATTCCTACAAGTGATGATCTGACATCGTCGAAAGTAAAATCACAATCTAATGGTTGCAAAATCTTAAATGCTAATTTGACAGCAAACAATTTGCAAAATGATGTCAAACTCCTTGAAGTAAATGTAGCGAAAGGTCAAATTTTAATTGGTTCATTCTACAAAGTCAAATATGTTTATAAATTTCCAAAATTCGCGTTCTTTTCCTACTTCACTCTCTTCGATCATTTCAGTACATTGAAAAGGAACGAAATATCGATGACTCTTACCAAGAATAACTCATAAGGTATTGATACATTCAGCGCTAATTTCTTATGCAGAAATGGTGTCATCAATGTTTTGCCCAAATAAAGGAATATAACACCGAACGTTGACATGAGAGCGGTACAGATATTCGTTTGTGAGATTTTTTCCGCGATGTGGTAAACTTTCTGGAAAACAGCTAAATTCATCAAATTTTAGGATTCACAAAATTTTTATACTCAAATTATTGGAAAAGAACCTGAATTAGCAAGGTGATTGATAATGGATTGAGTTAATTGCAAAAAAATTTCGCTAATCTTATTTATTAATTAAAATGTAAGCGATTAGACAAATGTAGTAAATTATTTAGCAAATAATTTAAAACTGTGCAAGAAATTTCTTTTAACAAAAATATTGCTTGCAAAAGTGTTTGACATGAAAAAAATTAAAAAAAAAAAAAATTTTTAAAAAATAAACAATTGTCAATGCTGTTTTTGCAGATTTAATTTAAAAATTTATTCAAAAATATTTAATAACGAGAAAGGTGCTTCACACGCCCGCGGTTGTTAATTGATTGTTAAAGTTGAAATACCTTGAAAAGATATCCTATTCCATGAAATTTTGCAACAGAAATTCCAAGAAATTCATCCATCTGAGAGACAACAATGTGTATTGCAGAACCGGTAATGAAACCGGATACCAGTTGATCCGTGAAATACGCCGTGATGAATTCAAGTTGCAAAACACCCGCGACTAACTGGAAGAAAAGTATGCAATGGCTGAAATTTCTTAAAGGCAGTTCCTTTGAAAATTTTACGGATTACTGCAGAATTAATTGGAAGCTAAATTCTTCAATCAGCCATAGGCTTAGGCTTAGGATATGCTACCATTCTACGTAGTTCACGCAAGTAGTAATTATATATGAGCTAAGAAGCAGAGACATAATCAAATCAATCATTGGATTACTGGACAGTTTCGGTCAGTTGTGGATTTGAAGGTGATCAATGAACAGGTATGGTAAGTAGCGATTTTAGAAGCAGAGAAATGAAGTAATTGACAAGTCCACCGAATGACCACACAATAATAGCAAAAAGGTGAGATTGAGTAACGATTACTTGAATAATGCCTGACGTAAAAGCAAGTGTTGTGGTTATTTCGATATAGGTAAGTGAAGGTGTCGTGTCATTATTCCTAGCGATTGTGCCACCCATTGCTGATCGATGCGACATGATTTCATCACTTGCCAGTGCGGTCATGATCGATGTCACAGCAAATCCTCCTTAGAATGACAAAATTAGAATATTTCACCTTCCTTAATTAATATTCATCAAAAAGTCTCGAACAAAAAATAAAACTAAGAATTTCATTGATTAGAATCAGCCGACGATCAAGAATTCATGAATCATTTTGTTTTTAGAGAATTGAAATTTACCAACTGATGCTTGTTTCGATGTCCCAACGAACATATAGAAAAGCGGTGGGAAGAAGGATGAATACAGTCCATATACAGGATCAGCACCTGACACTACTGCATATGCTATACCTGTAAAATCTCTCCGGATAGCAAATCATGAATTACTGGTTGAAATAAAAAGCAACATTTCGACAAATTAATTCTAAGGACTAAGTCGAAATTTATTAAAATGCTGATTTGGAGTCATAAGCAAAACAAGTAATACGTGCGAAGAACCAGGAATCTCTTCTTTTTTCAGGAAGAAGAATCAATTAAATATCGGTGAGGTGGATGAAATGAACCTTGAAGTGTGTGCATAATGCCAACTGTGAAACCGCCGACGATATCATGCAGCGTATCACTTTTCCAGTCATACTTTGGTAACCAATTCAGAATCGGCACGAAGCTCGTGAACCAACGCCATAGATTTGCCGGACTTGAGCATGGCGTCAGCAATCGACATGCTCCTTTCCTGAAAACCGTTGGCGGAAAGAAAATGGGAAGGACAACGCAGGTTACTTGCAGTTACCGCTATAACTTCATGCATTTGCATCGATGTTGCAGCAGCTTGAATCATGTGTTTCATTTGCCTTCTAAAGTGCACAGAATAATGCATTACGTTGTTTCAAAGTATATCACTGACAGATGAACAATGCATTCATGCAAGCGCATCCTGCATGCATGCAAATGGATGAAAAGTGCTTCACTATCGTGAACAATGCTGGTAGGACAACAGAGATAGGCTGGGTACATCGCACCAGGTGTGTGGTGGCATACACCAAATGTTATTTAACTTATTAGATTTATTTCCTGTTTAACGATAAACTTACTACTAGTAGTTACCGTATCTGGTAAATCTCCTGGTATTCCCGAAGAAAATGCTCAAAGTTTTGGGATCTGAACATCAATCTGTCTTTTTCACAAAGAAAACCATTTTGAAGGGGTCAACATGTATCCTACATGATAGTCCTTTCCTCTCACTCTCTCTCTCACTCATATCAAAATTTGATGACCGATACCAGGAAATCATTGAGGTATCAGATTTTCAAACACCGTAATTATTACTTCAATCGATTTTTTATCGATGATCTTGAACTGTATTGGAATTTTCGATCATATTCCTCCTGAAAATGATCAATTAAAAAGCTTACTCACTAATATTGCAATTTCCTTTGTTATTCCTAAATTTCTTCCATTTCTCAAATTTCGTCAAAAACAATTTTTTCAAAATTATCGAAACTTTAAAACTTCGTCAGAATATTTTATTGACAATTTCGCGCTACTAATTTTATGAGATTTTGTTGTGGGCAATAGGTAACGGTAAAATTTTTTTCGCGTTTTTCAAATCACTGAATGCAAAAATTTGATTTAAATTTAAATTCTCAGATGTCAGGAAATGTCATCGTCGACTGCTATGAACATTGATGACATTTCAATAACCTTGCTTATCTTTTTCGGAAACAAATCTGGAAAAATGATTGCTCGAAAATAAACCAACCTGATTAAGGCTATGCTTATTTCTTATGATATCAGTTTCCATTACACCTGAAATTATTGCCATTTTGAGTAATTAGCAAAGATTAGCATTGATTGCGACATACCTACTTGACATACTTGTTCTTTTTCTGAAAAGTAAATTTTTCTTCTCGCAAATTTATTGATCACGGCATTAGATATGCAATTGGCATGAGATTTAAAATTAAAAGTGTGCAGTCTAACTTCTGAGCTTTTAAGAGATGCGATCATTGTGAATGGAAAACAGGTAAGCAAGGCAGTAGGAGGAGACAAACTATCATCATAAAGTTATCATTACTTGGTAACAAAAGGTCAAAGGAACACGTTTGCATGGAAATGTGCGACATGTGACAGCAAGATTCGGATGATGAATGCTAGTAGATTTCTGGAATGTAATGAACACTCAGTTGTTAGGAAATGTCATCATCGATTGTCATGAACATTGGCGACATTTCAATCAAAGAGTGCTAATTCTCGGAGTAAATCGGATTAAGCCAGTAATGTCGGTGTAACTTCTGATTTACACCAATCATTGTGATTGATTTTATGAAGCAAAACATAGATCAATCAATTATAAAATAAGAAAGCGGTTTTCGTTTAAAAGTGTTAGTTAAAGTTGAAGTTCTCCTGAAGTAGACAGGACAAAAGTGACAAAGCTGACAAATCAGCGATTACATGAAATGATCTTTAGTCGATTCACCTTGCAGACAATACTTTATGAAATGATTCAATCGTATTGAAATAGACTTTTGTTGCTATAGAAAGTGAATATTTCCCAATTCTCTGTTATTTAAATTTAATTTTTGGTACTTATTTTAATCAATTTACGAGGATCGTTTATTTACGCTATTCGAAGGTACTTAACCAAAATACCGAAATCTTTATCTCTCAAAATAACGCACATTTATTTATTTCAATATGAAATGCTCGGAAATTTCCTCACTACGAATAATTAATTACCTCTAATAGTGAATAGCTGGACAAATGACAGTTGTGGCTACCACTGCAATCCCAAACTCTTCATTTTCTAAAAAAGCAAAAGAGAAGAAAAAGTAGGAATGCAATTTCGGACAGAAATAAACCGCTCGATCGAAAGACAAACTTTGAGGAGAAAGTAATACAATTTTTCAACGAATCAAACAGGTAAATGACATTTCTGTGGTCGAATAAACAAGTAGTAGTATTCTTGAAGTGATCCTAAAACTGCAATCGAAATTTCCTTTTTTGGAAGCAAGTTTTTTCATTTCAATTAATTTATTTGATGATGCAAAAAGGTGGCAGTTAGGGGTGTAAAAATTAATTAGCCGCTTTCTGCTTACCTGCTTAAATATACAATTTCTGGACTGCAAGGCAAGTGAGACCATCAGTTACCTTCCATTCTCGATTATTTCATCTATTATAGTATAAATTTTTATTTGAAAGAATTTTCAACATAAGCTTCAACTATTTGCAGAACACACACATACACACACACACATACACACACACACACACACGTTGTGTGTTTTTTGAGCCATTGTCATTGAGTGACTCGCTAGTTAGGTGAACCGACGTGACCACTGGCGAAACGAGACAAAACAACCAGTCCCATAAATGACGCAGTTTGCGCCAGTGCTATTCCAAAATGCTATAGTACGTGCATGCGGGAATATTGAAGCAATAAAAATTTACTTTCATCTCCTGGCCAATAACTTGCGGTGCATCACCGCACGAAAGAAATATTGCACAATGGACTAATTCAGAACGATGAACACCGGCCACTGGATTTGATAAGCACTAGTTTTTGAGCTAATCCAAGTGCCCTTGCCCCCTTCATGTGTTCCAGGCTTCACCTTGGCAAATATGAATTGCAAGTTTATGCTGCACGGCTGCGGATATTGGGTAGAGAGGAAAAGTATATGCGCGCACACACATACCACTCATTTACTTCTTCGACTCAAACTTGGGTAATTAAATAGGAATAATAGTTTATTTTAATAATGTTACAGATAACGAGAGAAAGTAAGAGAGAGAGAGAGAGAGAGAAAAAGACAGATGTAATTTGATAGCAAAATTAATGCTGATTGAAATAAAGAAAATAATAATAATAATAATAATAATAGAATCTTGAAGATAATTGCAGTTGATAAATTATTAATAAAATTTGAATTAAAATTTAAGAATTTGAAAATGAGAGAAATTTAGTAAAAGGATGAAGAGCAGCTGCTAGAAGTAAGTAACTCTCGAATATGATCATCATAAGATCACTCGAGAATGATTGAGAGAAATGTGAGAAAGTAGTGGAGTGGAACTTGGTGGATGAAATAACAACATTAGCATTACGGATGAATGCACCTTGCTAATTTTACAAAATGCTTTCGAAATTATTAGCGCACAAACTGGCAACTTCTCGTACTCTCACCTCCATCCCCCCTCCTCCTCCCCCCACCGTCACATTATCTCTCTCCAAATACTTCTCTCTCTAGCACTTGTTGTTTTTTATTATCGAAGTTAAAATTTTCAGGATTTTTTTTTTTGTTTCCTCATTTAATGGTTAAAAAACAAAAAATGATAATTTATTTTA
>JABVXS010000500.1:0-30176 GCA_013365335.1 Madathamugadia hiepei
CACTGCAATGAACTTGGCTGAAATAAAACGAATCACTAAAGTTCGGAATGGAACTGATGGCCGATAATAATAACTCAATAAACCAAAAAGTGAAAAAGGAGAGGAAGGCGAAACCTAGCCGGTGTGCGTGAAGTGGTGATATGGGAATGTGATGCCAAGTGAGGGTGAAGCAAAGTACCTTGGAAGGGTTGAGAGGCATACGTGAGAAAGGCAAGGACGAACATAAGGGGAATACGTGTGAAAAAACAAGAACAGAAGCGTTATCGTAATGGAGGATAGCACGGATATTGGTGTAGAAGGCGGAGCTTGTGAGGATATCGATATTACATCGGACATTAATCAAAAAAGGACATTTGAGGGATCAAATTTCAAACGTTAACTTATGACAATTTTAACTTACGAGAAAATTTTATCTGCTTCGCGACATGTGAGGCAAATGCTTTATTTGTTTAATTTCCAAAGTGATTTCATATTTCAACGCATCTAACTTTTATACTACAAACTTTCTTTAATGATGTTCGGGTTTTTTCGACAAGTCCATCTCCAGATCTGATCGATTAATTTGAACTATTTATTTTGAAGGGTTAGAGTACACCAGTAATTTCTCTGAATTAAGAAAGCTTCGTTGAATAAATTTTCATTACAGGAACTGAGCAACATTTTTATCGGAAATTCAGAAAAACCAGTGAATCACGTTTCATGGACATGTCCACCATATGCATGGTGCTGTGGTGTAGAATGCTGTCAGCATCACTACAAGTAAGTTTTGTGGAATAACTCAAAACTTTTCCCTCTCGCTTCTAGGAAAACTCTGGAAAGACCACAATTTGGAATGATAATTTCATGGCTCGAGAACCCTGAGGTGAAATGCTTGACGAAAATTGATGATTATTTCATGTTCTGTCTTTCTCTGTGATTGAATTCTATTTATTCTATTGAGGTGAATTTTATTTATGAATTTCTGCCCTAGTGAAAATATAGTAAAATGAAAAATACAGACAACTTTCAGAGATCCATGGCCATTACTTGGGCCAGATTTTTACGAACTAATTCTTTCGATAGCAGTTTTTGTTGGTTGTTTGGTCACTCTTGAACTGTACGATCGATGGCGACAACGTAAGGTGGACAAAGGGTCAGTGCTAGCAGTTTCACTAGGAAATTCCGGACATATTATGGGAACTTCAGAAAGTGCACATTTCATCGTGTAGAATACTTACATCACGGGGAACTCAATCTGCATATAGACCTTAAACAACTGTCCTGATTTTGTCTGCAGAATAGGTAGCATATTTTTATAAACTTTCGTTGCTGTAAAAGGATCTAGAAGATTTCTTAATCAGAAATTCAATAAACCAGAACATATAATTCAGACCTGACCATGTAAAAATGAAATTTTTCGCCGAATCTTTTTCCGCTAACCTTCCAAGACTCATAATTGTAACCTCTTGGTTCGAGGGATTCAAAAAATCAGAATTTCCTTCACAACATTTAGATCTGATTAGTTTAATAATGAAGCAGTCACTGGATCGGTCCTCAACACAGACATTACGTGTCAAATGTCCTAAAACACGAGGTGAAGCTACTGCTAGTGCAAAGTGATAAAGAGCGGCTCTTGGAGCCAGAACCGTTAAATCGGTACTTCGACCTCGACTCGTGCCGATTGAGTGGGTTGAAAAGGAAGAGGGAAAAGCGTTGAGTTCTGAAAGAAGCCCTAGGTAAAAGGAGGAAACATGGACACGACAGGAGGAAAAAGCAATCTGCAACAGTATGAGGATATCGCGATGGGAATAGGACAGGTGAGGTGACATGATGATGTGGTGATAGTTGGCGGAATCCATGATAGTTGAAAGTTCAAAAAAAGCTATACATGGCTAACACATAAACAATGAGGGTCAGCACAATCCACAACCTCGCAAATTAGCTTGGATGACCATGTCAATAACACTGTCCAGAATCATTTGCACTTGGTTCGTATCTGTGGCACATGTTTCATGAGTGTAAATCGTTTTCTCTGAATTAGCATTAAGAGCTTCGAACTTTTCTTCAATAAACCGTACCGAGTCGTCGTATGTTTGTGGACCTAAAAACAAAATTTTTATTGTTCTATAACACTTCCTAAACTTTCCACCAACTTGTAAATCAGCTGATTATAAATCACTTCGCGTTTTTCAAATTGATGAAGGGTCGGCTGCTGGCAAAAAGCAGCTAAAAACAATTTAACATCCAATTTTGATTTTAAAAGAGTTAAACAAACCGTCGTACTCGGGGAAAGCAATTTTGATTGAAACCCGTTTAATCTTCTCAGCAAATAAATCTTTCTTGTTCAGAAATAAAATTATTGATGTGTTAATAAACCACCGACTATTACAAATCGATTCAAATAGTCGCAAGCATTCGACCATGCGATTCTACAAGTAAAGAAATGCTTGTGACGTCGAATTTTAAAAGGATTTGTAAGAGAGGGGTCGTAATCAGTCGTGATAGGCTTTCGTGCTCGCCGCTTCTGATTGATCCTTGGGTTTTATTATAAGAACCAGTTTTTATGCACGCTTTCGCTAATGACCCTGTCAACACTCCAGTTTGTCATGTTTTGCCTAACAAAACTTCTTTTACGATAGCGTAAAGCAAGGACAAACAGGTAATCTATGTGACATCCAGTGATAAGGTTATGGTAGTTTGATGCAGGATATCCGTAATGCTTTCAAACTTCGAAGTATGAAAATTTCATTGAGGAACGAACGGACAGATGAAAAGACAAGAAGATCTGAATTCCAATAGATAATCAATTAAAGTTCTGAAAGAATTTGTGAAGGATGCAAATAAATGTTTGAAATACGGTTAAATTTCAATAAAAATTTTTGTTCACAAGGTAATTACCTAAATGCAACAGAATACGACACAAAATCAACGGGTTGAAGGAGTTGAGGCAAACATTTAAGCAAAATTAAACTTTATCATTAGTATCAAAACCAGGTACTGTTCTTACTTGTTGTGTTTCTGCCGAATTACTCTGAAAAGACATTTTGACGAATGACGGCAAACTTGATGGATTAATCTTGACAATTGCCTAATCATAGGATCAAATTTTAAATTGTTACAAGTTGGAAATTTAAGCTTTCTTTCATCAAAAAGAAAACTTTTCCCACCTCAGTTTTTTCGCAAACATTTTTTTCCTTTCTTTTATTTATGAAAGAAAAAACAAAAGGAAAAAATTTTGAAGCCAATTTTATAAGTTCATGTAAATCCTATATCAAAGAGTACAATTTTTCAACTCACTTTTGCGCATTACCACTTCGTAACTGTCATTTTTTGACAGCTCAATAATTAAGTTCGATTATGGATTCCGTAAAATGTATGCAAAAACTAATTTCTCATACTCATTTATAACTTCAACCTATCGCAAATCGGATATAGAATATCTCTTCAACTTTAAAATTTTGCTCACCTACTCATGACTAAACAGTGTTGCCCATCTGAGGATGTCACATCTGGACCAATACTTACCACAGTGCTCTTCACGGGATCCCTTGGGCAAGGTGAAAGCGGAGAGACAAAGCGGGTCACGGGTTCGCCTGACCAGCGAGTGACGTAGGGCAATGGTTAACACAACTTCCTTGCGAGCAAACTGGCAAGGAGTTGTGGCACGGGGAAACTCGTTGAAAAATCGACCGAATAGTTTTTTTTTTTACTCATAAGTCAGTTTTAAAATTTCCGCTAACTTCTTTCTTTACTGCTTGGCACCATTTTTCCCCCAAAACTTAAAAATTGCCGAAAGAAAAAATGTAGGGGAATTCTGAACTAGCTGTATGTTTCTCTAATTCCATTTAATCTAAGAAATAATTAATTGCTATAAACGGGTTGTTAGTGTTTTCATTTAGAAGAGAATAATTACAATAACTCATTATAGCTGTGCATCTCGAAGCACATACTTCCCCATATCCCTCGTGTAATTCGATTATAGCAATATTGATCAAAATACTTCGTTTCCATTTAATTGAGTTCCAGTTTGACTCCACAATTTTTTTAGATTCTCATTTTCTATTATTTCTCAAAATTTCTCTCATTGGTGAAAAAAGTTTCAGTGTATTTGACTAAAAAATCAAGTTTTTATGCATTATTTTAGACAAGAAAATAGGATTTTAGACACAATAAAACAATGGAAGTTTATTCGAATTGTAATGAATAGATTTAAAGAAAGAAAACGAAACTTTAATGATAATCGGAAAAGAAGGTTACCGTAGTTTCATCTTCAAAAAGCACTTGATCGTATTGGCTGATCGCTGCAATGAATATAATTGCATTCACATCTTCAAAACAATGAATCCATTTCTTACGCTCCGATCGTTGCCCTCCAACGTCAAAAATTCTGAAATTTGCCAAATCGAGAAAAGACTATAATATTAAAGAAAATGCCAAGTAAGGTCCTCTTCTTACTAATCTTTCACTAATGTATTTTATCAAATATTTTTGAATTTCAAACATCACTTGCAAAGAAAATATCTGTTTTGTGGCATAGTAATAAATACATTATACTCAAGAAGATGTAACATATTTTAGTCGTCGTTTTCGAGACTTCAAGCAAGAAGGATGTGCTATTGATCGTCATAATAATTACTACCTTTTCTTATTCGCATTCTTAGCCTTTATACTATTGGTGACAAATATATTGAATTAAAGTTTCTCTAGGGTTCATGAAAATAAATTGAAATATATCGATGACTTTGAAAACCTTTGAATAGTGGTTTAAATTGTTCACAGTTAAAGAAAAAATCTGTCACCTAAAATCAACATTTTTCATTTTGAATTTCACTTCCACAATGCCTGTTGTCTTAATTCGGCTGAGCAAAATATCTTGTTCGCTTGGTTTATAGCCAGGAAATGAAACTCGATCCAAAGAATCCAAAAAACTGTAAAATTATCGTCAAAGCGTTTTTGAAGGAACCAACTTTAAATGGAACGGAAGATCTTTGTGTTGCATTGTAATGAAACCATCTTTAATTGCGTCAACATCTCAGTGACTGCTCTTAAAGTACAAATGAAGCTTGGATGTTTGCACGGTTAGTTGAAGTAATATAACCCATACGCTAACGATATAGTGCTATTAAGGTTGAAACTATCAGAATCTTAATTGATTCACTCCTGCTAAAGTACTCCACATTGGAGAAATATGGGTGGAGATATCGATTGATGCAAACTTTGATCAACTGTGACCAACAAAGTACGCTTATGCTTATTTTGCAAAACCTAAGCCTTCATCTCTGATTTTAGGTCTTATGGCAAATGCCTTCAAAGAAGAGCCTCTTGCAACTGGAGAAAAATTTGGTGGATATAGATAAGGAATAATTACTAAGCTGTAGATTCCGCCATCTGAAATTCGTTTCCTCGTTCGTATGCAGATTTGCGCACTTCTTTATCATTCCACAAATTTTTCAGTGCAGCAGTTAACGCAGGTGTTAAGGGTTCTGAATCATTACCTGATTTGACAACATCCATTACAATGCGAGCATCAGCCTGCAATGATTACTCATAAGCGAACTTTTGAAATTCCGAATTTTGGGAACAGGAATTGAGTACTGACTGTTGATTGATAAAAATTAAGAATATAATTTACAAAAGCAAGCGATCCATTTAAATCATATCGTTGCGATTTCAATTGTGTTTCAAGGGAACTTATTGGAAAATTTTCGGTCGCAAACATACATCTCGTTCTTGGTTCTCAAATGGAATGTCAAGCTTTTTCATGCCCCTTAGAATAGACGCCATTCCTTGAACTATGTTGCTGTAAATCACTTTTTTCTGCTGATTTATTTCATCATCAGTGAATCCATTAGTGTGCAGCAGCCTGAATAGATTAGTTTCATTTGAAAAGGGCACTTGAAAATACAGAAATTTTGAATTACAATGGCAGTTTGAACACTGAAGTAGTTTTGAGCTGAATTTGAGTTCGTTAAATTGGTAATGTGTGAAAAAGGCATAAGTTTGCACTAAAATTTTTCTGACTGGAGATTACCTTCGTAAACATGCCGTTACGATAATTAAAAGTGCATCTTACCTCATCTGTTTCAGAATTGTACTTTTGCCACATTCACCAGGTCCTGAAAGTTGCATTGATTTTCGAACAGAAATATAAAATTTCAAAATGCATAAACACTTTATCTATATTTTGACTTCTGAACAAATTTCATTAAAATTGACTGTTTTATATGACAGAGAGAGAGAGAGAGAGAGAGAGATTTGCTTTCAATGCTCACAAAAATCATTGCAAACAGATGTCTATTTCACTGTGATAATTCAACTGTCTGCACTAGGCTTTTCACACCACTTGAAAGAGACCAATCAATTCAACCAACCTAGAAGAAGCAATTTTACAGTATTTTGCTGAGCACTACGACCCTGAATCATTTCACGATCAATTGCTTTGCTCTTTGCCACCATCGTTTTTTCTTCTTGGCTTTGGCATATTCCCATTTTACTTCGGTTTTATGAGTCAGAGGGAAGGGTACCGCTAATTAGCAAACAGCAAGAACTGGTTTAGTTCGATTTTCCGTTCAAATTGATTCTGATACATGCATGACGTGTGCAAGACTGAATGATCCAAGAATACAGCTAATTACACATTCCTTTCGTATTTTGAAAGAATTAATTGAAATAATGATTGAGGTGCAGTTGATCTCATTCAAGAACAGGTGAATTATCGATTAGAACTCGTTTTAAACATGGAGTAATTCATTTACAAATGAAAATAATTCGAAGATTTGACCAAATTCCAACTCAAATTACGAACAAGGTCACTGCTTGCATCTAAAATTTGAAATTAGTTCAGTACGTTTCATATCTCTTATACTTGCCGCTATCACACAGAATAACTATTCTACAGATAAACACAATTTGAAATGACAGCACGAATCGGTGTGCATCTGAGGTAAGAAACTTTACGTCGATGTTCTTAGCAACACCACAGAATACGTCAGTTTTACGCTTAGACAATGAAATTACGTATTTTGCACTTACTACAAACCTCTAACAAGAACAAATCCTTTTGCGACTTTTTAGTTTCTATAAATTGTTAACGATGTTTAATTGTCAGTTTTGCATCAGAAGAGGAAAGCGTTGGTAACCAAGAACAATTTCTTTGCAGAACAGCTGATTAAACATAAACATACGTCATTATTCATGCACTTAAAATTTGTCGCTACTGAATTGGCAAACTTCGAAATCTGGATGGCTTTAAATTAGTAGCTTTTTTGCGAAAATTCTTTTCATTATTTTTTAATGATGCTAACTTACAGCTCAAAATCTTATAATAATTTGAGTAGAGGTGATATAGTTCATCAGCAAAATCTTCTAAAAGTTCTTCTCAGTTTCTACCAAATTCATTTCGATCGATGATAAGAGAAGCGCGAATTTTAAAAACAAGTTTACCTTCAAACAACTGAACACTTTTATTTGCTGCTTGACATATCCAAATACAATTTTCAAACGTTGCTGTCATTAAAAATTGTCTTAATTCTTATCAAATACTAAATTTCACTTCTACAGAAGAAAATATCAATACCCGATTTACAAATTATCTGTGGTTCAGGGTAGTAAAATTTCAGGAAACGGCTAGGCGAAAATGAAGATTGCATAATATATCTCCCGACAATACTTCATGCCACATTGTGAACTCGATGACTGTCTTTAGTGGAGCTCAAGTTTGACATTATGTCTTTTTTCCCTATTAATTTTAATTTATGATAAACTTCAATGAAAATCAAAGCGTTCAACTAAAAAATTTATGGGAAGATAATTTGAATCATTAGAATGAAAAGCAACTTCAAAAAATCTTTTTAATCAATAACTTTACTAAAAGACTTATCTTACGTTACCGCAAGCATTTTGAGAAAAGCTTTTTCGAAATGATTTTCAAATTAATACCATAAAAGTAAAATCGAATTTTTATGATAAGAAAATTCGAAAAAATTTTTTTCGTAAATAGAAACTCTCGAGAAAGGAAATAATTTTGCAACTATTTAAGCTTGTGTCTTAAGCTGAGTGTGTTTCTTTTTGTACTCGAAGTGCAGAACTATTAACCAATTTATGTGCAAACAAACTTCATAATGAATGTCACTCCAGTAGGGAAACATTTTGGTGTTTCAAGTTTCCTACAACTTTGATTCAATGGGTTTGGTCACCAAAAAGAAAATGTCTGAGAATCCTTTTGTCTTTTACCGAGATCTGATGATATTCAGAGACCCTGATAAAGTGGTGAATGACCAGAACTCGGCCGTAAGAATGCTTTTGTTTTGGTGCATTCCCCAAACAAAACAAATTACCAACACTTTCAAAAATTCTAAAAAAAAATAGCAAAAAATGAAAAACACTTCAATATGATAATCCTGCTTAAACATCTGTCTAGAGTTGCCTGTTCGATGGGATACCATACTAAAAAGAGCAGCAAACACATCCAAATCAATCCATTCCTCTCTATCACTTGTCACTTCACTAATGTTGAAGCTAGAGCAATAATACTCATAAGCGAACTAAGACTCATAGGCTTTGTTTTCCGCTTTCATCACCCTGACAACCCAAGCATACTCATTGGCAATATTAATACCCAAGTTGAGAGCGTATTATTCTCACTATTATTACTATTACGATGGTTTCTTCATAATTGTTATATAAATACGACAACCACTTCCTACTTTTTGTTCATTCATCGGTGGCTATAAGAGTCTTTACTTCTTTACTGGAAACAAACTCTCCCATTTCAGTAATATGGGTCAAAACGAGTTAAATTCGTACAAATGTCAGATCTGAACATTAATAACGATCTCGAGATTTTCGCACTGTCTTTCACCTGAAATTGTTCAAGCACTCCTCAGCACTTCCATATCAAGTCAAGCTCTGTACGTTAATGTCAGTTCGTTTAAATAAAACATCGCGATAAACGAAAAATAAAAACCCCTCTTCAATGATCCAGAAGCAGCTTCGCCGTCTATATCGAGAATCGCCTCAATAAAGCACACAGTATGAACTTGGATCAAAGAAATGCAGTTCAGATTTGATAAGTCATATGAAATCGGTTAGACTGACTGAAGTTTTAACTGTAAGTTCTGAAATTCCGTATGTTCTTGTGAACCGAAATGCATGTACGGGCCAAACCTTATGCTCTTCCGATAATAAATACTCTCTTATAAATATTATCTGATATAAGAATATATACGTATTGAACTTGCCAATTACAAGTCCCAATCTCGCCAATTACAACATAAATATCAGAAAATAAATGAAAAAAAGACGATTTTTACCTTCAAATGTAGCGTTGGGAACTCGAACGAAAATGAATATATTTAAAACTAGTCAAACATATTCGATGCATAAAAAGTAATGATCTGTCCGGTTATAAGAATGCTAAATAAAACAACTCACTAAAACAATGAAGAGTATCAAAACTGTGTTGAAAACATACCCAGATTTGGTGCAATATAAATTTCAATTACAAGATCCTAAAATAATGTAACAGTCTCCCTAATCTTATCCTAATCCATCTTCCAAACATCAAACCTTTTCCAGGGCATCAAAAAATAACCTCATGCTATTCAAGCAAGGAAAAAGAAATTATATCCACTAAAACATGACAGAAGTATTGAAAAAAAAAGAATTAAAATAGAAATATTCAGTTATCGACTCGATCACAACCATCAACATCCGAAACAGTATCTTTCATGAATGAGGAGGTTTGTTGATCACCTGAATACCGCTTCATAAGTGCTTTCTGAGAATTCATTTCACCAGTAATTACTGAACATGACGGCTCAAGCAGAGACTTTTCAGTCACAGGAACTTCTACGTCTTCCCTTCTTCGCGGACTGCTCTAAAACAAAATACAATGAAAATAAAACAAAGCTGAAACAATCCAAAACTCAATCAAAAAATTACAATTATCATCGCCATCATCAAAGAAAATCTGGAAAAAGTGCCAACAGATTTATTCTAAAGCAGGATAACAACCTTGGATATTTCATCTGAGCTATCTGCTTCCGCAGCATGTGATGAATTATTCGGACTGAAAGTGACGCGAGCAGAACCAAAAATGCGCGACATCAAACTTCTAGAAGACCCTAAAACACTCTTCCTATTCAACGACAAAATCCAGCTAATTTAGTAAAACCGAACAATCATGATTCATGAACTGGCCAATTTTAAGATTGCTGAAATTTACCGAAAAGGAAAAGTGTGATTAACTTTTGATCACCACATTACAACATTATGATAAATTACACTTTATTCACTCGTTCTCATTTATATGTTCTATAGCAAAGAAAAAAAAATTGCTACAACAACCTAACAAAGCAAACCTGGTAGATGACTTGTTGAGCAGCTCGTTGTACTGTCGCTTACGTTACCTGAAATTCTGATGTCTGCTAAAAAAAATCTTTTGAAAATGCTCCAAAGTACAAATAAAATTTTTTAAAATCAATAGACTGAATTCATCCCAATGGAGAGATGGAAAAATTCATAATCCGCCAAATTCAACCATTGACTTTGCATGTACAAATCTTAAACAATGGAAAATGTACATATGCTCACCAGTACATATTTTACGCTCCGACAGTTCATCGGTTGCGGAAGGCCCCTGAAGAGGACGACGTCTATTACGCGTACCGTTTTCGGTTTGTCCGACTATTATTTGTGCTTGATGAAGCGCCGCTCGTAGCAATACATCCAAAATGTTTCGATGCATTGTATCACTAACTTCAAGGAGCCTTAAAAAAATCAAGTTAGAACGGTCCAACAACACATAATTTTAGCAAATCCGCAGAGGTTTCAAAAAATGCATAGTTAATTATTTCTCTGAAATGAAGCTAAAACATACTCATAGTACGTAAGCGTATTTTGATTATCAATTTTTGCAAACAACTTTTTGCAAGATGAATCGATCCTTGCAGATATTTCTTTTTTTGCAATTAACTTGACCAGTTCATTTTCGAGCTGCAATATTAGGCTACACTTTTCGTATGTATGGTCTACAACAGTTACCTGCTGTAACAAGATATTTAACTCAGTTTTGTTGAGTGCTATAAAATCAAAAACCAAAGAAAAAAAATTAGAACTATAAATAATTTATTCCTTCTTTAGAGGAAGCATATATTCTGTCTGAAGTGGATTTCCAATCAGCAAATAACTGAAATGACTACCTCGTTAACATGTACACGAAACGTAACAGCCATTTTATTCATATCAGCAACTGCATATGGTGTGAAATACTGTACAATAGCTCGCCGCCGAATTAAATAATAGAGCTCCTTTACGTGTAACCAAAGATGCATATTTAAAAGAAGTTGATCACGAATCTGAAAAAACTCTCTTTGAAGGAGAAGCCGAAAACATGAGCAAAACTGTAAAATGGTAAAAAAATTAAGTCCTTTTAAACGTAAGATTCATAGAGGACTCTATGTCCTGCAAAAATCAGACTCCAAATAAACCGTTTACTACGAATCAAACTCAATCTGCTGTGGATGCACTGAGAAAATATCTTGAGCTGTAAGCTGTGGAGACAAAATTATGTCATATTTTGCAGTGACTGAAAAAACAGAAAAGCTTTTTGTTTGATAATTCAGTAAGATCGTTAGCATTTCCAATAAAACTGATTTTACAATGTACCTAAAAATTATGCCATACATTTCAACGTCACTTCCAACAATGTAGCTGTAGGCCACTTAATTGCTGAGTAAAAAAGCGTGAGACGTGACAGATGATCGATAAAGAACATACCTCTTCCAGAATATCAAAGCAGACTCCAAATTGACTTTTTACAAATTTTTGCAATAACTCAATTAATTTTGGTTCTGCTTCAAGGAACTTCCTGAACATTAAACTCCCCAGAACTTTTTCTTTCAATTCTGATCGACTAAAAGTTGCTAGAGCACAAATAGTACCGAGCATAACAATATCTTTAGCGGCCAACAAGGCTGGATAGTCAAAATAATCAAATTCAATCTGAAATGATAACTCTAAATAATTGTCGACGAATGCAAATTGCAGGAGCGCTTACTGGACAACAAGAAAATTGCTAAGTGATCCGAAATCATTGTAACAAGAAAAGGACCTCACCATATATTCTAATATAATACGGCGAAGAGTTACACAACTCTTCCTGTTTAGAAATTACATTTTTTGCTTAATCATATCCGGATTTTCACAATTCAAAATCTAGATTTAATGACAGAACCTTCAAACATTTCTCGGCCACGAGCCTATAATTTCTCATGTTAAGGTGATTTAATGCAGATACTGCTCCAATTTTTGCTTTCGCAGTATCAATTATTTCCTTCATATTCCTCGTGGCTGCATAAGTTGAATTTGCTGCTAGACGACCAGGCCGACTCGTCGATGTTGCCGCCACATTTTCTACTTCCATTGCTTCAACTGCAAAGAATAACTATTTGGATCAACTGAATTATATTCTGTAAACTATATACAAACAAACAGAAAAGGGACTCTGTAAGATGGACAAGACCTCACAACAGATAAATTGTTAACAAGTTTGCCCTTGAAGTAATTTTCCTGGCTGAAAACTAAATAAACTTTTGTCAAACAAATGTATCATTAAAAAAAATTTTTTTAAATAGACGACGTCTTAGGTTTAAAGTGAACAGATGTTTAATAAAGTTATGAAAACGAGAACGCATAATGAGATGAATTTGGCAAGTCAAGCTTTGAAATACATACTCAGTGCTCTCTCGACCTGTGTAAGGAGAGGCTCCACTCTATGCCACTGATTAAGATAAATCGTAACCTCTATCCAACTCATCAGCATCTGTAAAGCAAAAACTGAAAATTCTTAACTAAAAGATACAAAAAAATCTGCGAAACAGTCCGAGAGGTGACCCACTCACCTTTCACGCTTTAATTATGGCATCCGGAAAACTGAAACAATTTTACCTTTAATCAAAAATATGAAAGCCATAAATACTTCTAGAAAAGTCAAAAACAGCATGATACTGTTAATGAATGAAAGGGGATGACTTCACGGCTGCACATAATACACGATTATCGAACACAGCAAGGACATGTTTAGCACTGGTAGAACTTAACAACCAAAAAAGGCAACAAATTATGCATGCTATAACCTGTTAAAAAATCTTTAGAACAACCTCAATAATATG
Organism: Madathamugadia hiepei; assembly: GCA_013365335.1. NCBI lineage: Eukaryota > Metazoa > Nematoda > Chromadorea > Rhabditida > Onchocercidae > Madathamugadia > Madathamugadia hiepei. Next base: position 13,152 of record JABVXS010000500.1, read on the forward strand.
CTTTGGCGAAGTACAATATTCTCGTATACCACGACCATAAAGCTTTGCAGCTTCTTGGAGTTGTCCCATGGCGATCTGCTGCTCAAAAAGATCATGCATAGTTCGTCTTGTAGACTCCTAAATTTTTTGGATGAAACAAGGACTTATTAAACCTAAAATTTTATTGCACCAAAAAAATTTCCATTTCAGAAACCCGCCTTTACACCTTCTTCCTTCTGTCTTTTAAATTCAACTGCAAGCATCTCCAAACGAGTTTGTGATTTTGCTGTGGTTGCATCCATCCACTGTGAATTCAAGCGAGGCAAATCATCAGAACAATTCATATCCGAGGAAATACCAACTGAGTGCAATTCATCCGGTGCTGCACGCAGTGCATTTAAACGTTGATGCGCTGCTAGATATACTTGTACATTTGAAGTATGCTGCAAACTAAAATGATAGATCCCTAGTAAATGAAGCCTCACAATTTTATAATACGCTGTTCATGAAACACTAGTAGTTTTAATAGCACTCCGTTTATATTTTGTAGCGAAACTTTTTTCGCCGAAAAATAAATTCATATTAACAAGATAAATTACTCAATTAATCGCTACCTCAACAGTGTAATTGATAAGCATAATCAATGAATCTTTTTGCAAAGGAGGACAAGTATCGGCAATGAACAGCAAACGATTGATCAGTGCATAACCTAAAATATTAGTGGAAACATTTTTGACATATTCAATTAACATATCGAGGACCATTTCTATTAAAACACATATCCCTATTATAGTTAAAAAGCTGTAATATGTTTTTCAATCTTACTGTCCTGTGAGCAATCATAGGAGAGCACTTCATTATGAAAGGTGGTATGATTTGAATCTTTATTAAATTACTTGACAAAAATTGGACTTCAAAAGTCGAAATTTTTTATATCTGCTGGGCTTCAGTGTAAAATTGCGCAAAATATTATATGAAATGAATGATTTCAATGCAGATACTAATGATAAATCCTATATATACAATACTATACACTAAAAAGATGCTAAGTTATTCGAATATGCAGATGTACAAAAAAAAAAAAACAAGATAGATTTTTGTTTTAGAACAATAAACGTGCATTTGAAAACTTTCCATTGCCGTCATAAAATATTTGGTGTGAACTTGCTGAAATCACCTGTATAACTAGATCGAACAGCCTCCATATCAAACGGCACGGAATTAACAACATTATGCATAACAGTCCGCATGGTAGGGAATTTTTGTATGACAGTACCTGAAAAGCACTAAAATGCGTACTAATTTCATGACAAAAAAAAAACAGATGAATAGCAACAACAAGCATAAATTCACCGTTTTCGGCAGGAGGTACGGGTGAAATCATAGGCTGACCAACAAATTCGTCATCAACTTCATTTGCATTGTTTAAATCGAAATCAGTGTCATCGATGGGTTCTTCTACATGGGCATCCATTGCCTCGTCCGGATCTGGCACCGACATACTTTCTATCTTTCTGCTTGCAACAAATTAATTCGACGAATTAAAAAGAATTGTTTAATTTTTTCGGAAACATCCGAAGAGATGCGCCCATGAGAAGAGGAACACTAGGAAATTCATTCGCATTAAGGTTTCAGTTAAACGATACCAACATTAGGAGAGAAGGTGGTAATGAGTTCAGAACTAACTGAAATTGTAATCTCTTTTACACTGCTTTCAGTAGAAAGTTGAAAGCTGTGACATTGTGATAATTCGGGGGACCGCAGTTGAAAATCGGGACTTCCAAATATCAGTCCAACTAGGCACAACGACCCTCCGGTCAGGTCAACACAGCTAGTGAAGCATTCAGGGGTACCCGAACCCTGTCCTGCACTTCAGTGGATCTACTCGAATTTGCAGAACCAATCTCCAGTAGCATACATACATTATTCTTTGAATGAAACACACCAGGTATTTCATATGCAACCATTCCTCATTTCCAATGGTGCAGAGGTCGAGTTGAGACTGAGGTCGCCCAGGAGAGGGTGAGGAGCAACTTGAGGTGATGGGAGGTCCAGACTGGAAGTCGGGAAGAAGATCTTGCCAACATCTCAAGAATGAAGGAGAAGATAGTGGTAGTAAGAGAAGATGACGTGATGGACTCTGTGACAACTGGCGTAAAATTTATCGAACGTGAGGGGAATATTGAGCTGGCTTGACGATTACGGGTTGGGATTTTGAAGTTGCAAAGGAACTGACTAGCGATCTTTTTTGGTTGATTTCCTTGGTCATTTACCAGATGTTCGCTGAGTCGGGATTGTAACTTTGGTGATAGAATATATCGGTGGTTTTAAGAGAAAATTTAATGGCGACGGGTTATCCAGCGACAAATGTGATATGGATACGCTGAGCAGCAGTCGTAACATCGGGAAAAGGGTAATCAAAAATGATGGACAAGTAAGCCGTGGAGCAAAACGACGTTGCTTTAAAAAGGATCAACTAAAAGAAGATGTTCGTCAGGAATATTTTTTTAATTTTTCTACTGAGACTAACAATCAGTGGATCAATCAGTGCCTCTTAAATGCATGGAGCTTTTGGTTGAACGAAGAAAGCCTTGCAACCTCTTCATGAAAACTTGTCCTTATTTTCTCTACTATAGAGAAAATGTGATCTATCGAAATCACATTGTGCTTAGGCAATGTAGATTAAGGACTAATTTTAAGTGACAGTTAGCTTGAGTCAACATGCCACTTTTTTGTTTTGTTTCAATTTTTTCTGTATTCTAGGTTGGGAATGAAGATCCTGATGAAGAAAAATCATTCAGAGAGTGGAAAGAAGACGAGGATGCGCCAATTCCCAAGAATCTTCGAGATGATGTGGCTCGAATTTATGAAGATGTTATGGGTCGATATAGAAATATGATTGATGCAGAAGGCCTTGTTTGTATTGCTATTTAGACAGTTTATATTTACTGAGCATCATTTCTGCTTTTCATTTAGAAATTCGAAAACATTCCTTATGATCTGTGGATTAAATTATGTGTTTAAAATTATAATTTTAGAAACTGTATCACAAGATGCTTCTGGAGGAACCGCGTAAGAAATATTTGGTAAGTTTTCGCTTTTCGATTTAGTGTTGGACATGCACATTGTTGAGCAGATTTTAAATGGTTGGGCTGTAAACTTTTTATTAGCCTTCATTATCTTATCTGTATGTTCATTCTCGTTTCACGATTTGTAATAATCAGGAAGTGGTAAAGTGCAACTTTTCCATTTTCTAATAGACCTTAACATGGTAAGCTTCTCGTCAGTCAATTGCAAACTCTGTTAAAATGAAATTAATGTTTTCTACAGACAACAAACAAAGTGAAACCTTTAAATCTGAAGCAAATGCCAGAACAGCCAACATATTTCACTTTGCGATCAGCAATGAATGCAGTGCTGCAGAAGTGCCCTTCAAAATGTATAGAAGCTGTTATAAGCACTCCACGAATGCAGTATTGGACACTCACCGAATGCAACATCCTGGTTTCTTCCATAAATTTTTTGTGCTATGGAGTTGTAATTGAATTGGTCGTTCACTTTTTTTAATACAAAGTTTCCTTACTCAAATAATCTAATGAAAGTCACGTAAAACAAAAATTAGGTTCCAATCGTCATCTTTTTTCTGCTTTAGTGCGAGGATGAACGTACGCTTTCACACATTCCTTTTTTGGGTGATCACGAAGATGATGATATTGGTTTTGGAGAAGAACTGCTGAAAACTTTTCAGGAGGTGAATGTTTTAAAGATATGAGTGTTTGTGTTGAAATTTCTTTTCAAAAAGCTTTTCTTTGGTTTTTTTTTTCTGAGGGCCTATTATTGAAGGGTATACATGGCACCAAAGTTGGTTGTGGTTCGTTTATTAACGATCACATACTGTATCAGGTTTTGAAAAAACTGTTCGACAAATATTCAGACTTTGGTAAGTTTGAACAGATTTATTTTATTAAAGCTGTTGTTTGATGAAAGATGTCGAAAAAAAGTATTGAAAAAAATAGAATAACAAAGAGAAAAATCCACGTTTTATTTTGTTTAATAATAATATTCATATATTAATACGGGCAGCGATCTAAAATTTAAGCGGATCAGTTGGTATACAGAGCGGTTTACGATCAGTTTCCGAACAAAGCGTCAGTTCAACAACTTCCGTTTCTGTATATTTTTAATTCCTTAAACATATTTTCAGTATATTTGATAAGAATTTTTGATTTTAGTACTTTCAAACTACCAACTGGTGTAATACAAATTTTTTATTTTCCATGATCATGCTTTGCATTTCATTTCACCGTAGGTTTGAAGATTTGAAACGGCGCTTTGGTCCATCAGATTTATTTGCTGAAGATAGCATCCAATCAGAATTTTTGGATACAAGAGCACTTCATTCATTCCAACTTCTTTTGTGTAATCGTTGTCTCACTTACGATTGCCTTATTCACGGTTCATTTTTGCAATTCATTGATAACAGCGAAAATGCAATGAAAAAAAAAAACTAGATTTGTTTGCTTAACCAGGATTCATGACATCCACAGTTTTTTTTTCACAATTATAAGAAATTTTCAAAATCCCTGTTTTGTTGCTGTCTTCGGGTTATTGTTTTTTTTTACGAAATTTTCAAATGTTTTGTGATTCCAATGTCGAATACGCATATGATTTAGGCGTTAATGCGACAGAGACGGAAGTTCGCCGACGCCGTGGAGTAACAAGTGTTGAACCTTGTGGACCGGAGTGTTTTAGGCACTTGACGAAAGAAATGGTATGGCTTTACTTGCTCGGTACACGTAAACATTAAATTACTTTTGAATTCGTCTTATATCAGATCCTCTTCATTTTTGCAATTGTGTAAAACATCATTACTGGAGCAATATTTCGAATTAGCGTGCGAAACAGATTCCATCGGAATATGATTTGAACAAAACTATTTATAACGCAGTTGTCTTCATGTTTGTGGGACTTTTAATATGAAGGTGTACTTTTGGATTCGAATTCAAAGTTGTAAAGAGATTTATGAAGTTTTTTCAAAATTTGTGCTCTTAGGACGAAGCAAAACGCCGTTGTGCTTCTCCACGAGATGCGAAAACGATAAATGCCATATTAAATATAAAGACAGAAGACATCAACTGGACAGCACAACAAGAATCAATGTTCATTGCTTTACGACGTACTTACAAAAATGATTTCTGCAAGTTAGCTGAGGTTCTGAATTTGGTTGTAAAAAATTCAGTACCGAAATCTTGCCGAGAGGTACTTTTAACCTTGAACTACAGTAAATATAGCTCCTACAACCCACTTGAACCTTACAGTGCAAATTGGTTCATGTTACAGCTTTATGCATACTCTTTTCGTACAGCTCCAATATCACCGAGAGCCGAAGTTTCACCGAATTCACCACCGAAAAAGAAAAAGTAATTTATTCAAATTGCTTACATGGGAAAATAATATTTCTTCGTAATCACTTAATTTTTGTGGTTATTAACAGGCACATTTGCTTGCAGGCGGTTGGTATTTTTTTTATTCAATGTTTTTGAACATTATATGTGAGATGAAGTATGAAGCAGTAGTTGCTTTTTGGGGAAACGTGAATTTATGCACTCATTATGTTTATCCACATGCAAAAAAAGTTTGCATGACACATGATTGAAATAATAAATCGTAAATCGGTTACTTCATTCAGGAGAGATGAATGCAATGGTAATTAGTTTACTGGGTAAAGCCAGGAATGTTGAAAATTGACTGAATAGTTTTTTTAGCCGTATTCCCAAGCTTTTTCTAGTTTTAACTGCTTATGGATGTCCTCGTAATTTGTACGTTTAGTTTTAAAACTTACATTGCGGGCACATTTTATGTTTCTGTGCTCGATCAACCCACATTGTACTACATTCACTGCTAAGTTTAACTCTCTCAGACTGCGCTTTCTAGGTAGCTTTATATGAAACGTTGTGATCTTCCAAACATAGAGATTCGTTATCACTAGGGGAATGAATTTTTTATCTTTTATATGTTTTTAGTTCAATGTGTTACCACCGAAAATCTTGAAGTGTTATGATTCCGGAGCATTTTCTTACAAAAACTTCTTTAGAAATATGAAAGATCAACATCGTACGTTTCGTGCTGTTAAATGGGCAAAAACAGAAGGTAAAGTGGGTAATACCCACGTTTATGAACCGTGTTCTCACAGTGGACCATGTTCGGCTGAAAACAACTGTTCATGTGTTAGCGTCGATAATTTATGTACGAAGTTAGTTCTTTGCATCACCGGAAATTTATCAAGTTCATATTTTCAGTTAAACAAGCGATTATTGTTCTTCCAGTTTCTTGGAGTGTCTGGAGATCGGATGATTTTAGATTTTGTCGCTGCGGTGAACAGTGTAAATACCGATTTCCTGGTTGCCGATGTGCCCCGGGTTTATGCCGAACAAGACAATGCCAATGCTTTTATGCTAATTGGGAATGTGATCCTGATGTTTGTAAATCATGCAAATGTGGTAAATTGTTGAATTTTTTTTCAGTATGTTGAAAACTCGTTGAGTGAGCCGATTCTATGTTTTGCAAAATTCTCAACTTGCTTTAATGTTTTGAATCTTGTTTTTTATTTTTTCGAAATTAAAGTCATTCTTAATTTTTACTGAGGTTTTTAAAGATGTTTTGGATGATCCTAATGTCGCAACATGCAAAAATGTGGCCATGCAGCGTGGTTTACAGAAAAAATTAGTGATTGCTCCTTCACAAGTGCGTTGCTCAAAGTCTTTGCTGTCATGCCGTAATATTTATAAATATGTTGTTTCCACCATACTTTGTAAAAATTTGCTTTGTTCAGGTTGCTGGTTGGGGTTGTTTTGCGGAAGAAGATATTGAAAAAAATGATTTCATATCAGAATATTGCGGTGAAGTTATAAGTCATGATGAGAGCGAAAGACGAGGCAAAATATATGATAAATTAAAATGCAGTTACCTCTTTGGTAGGTTTTGATGATGTACCAGTATTAGCGTTGAGTTTTTTTTTTTAATATTATTTGCAAAACATTCGGATTTGTATGATGGAATTGCAGTACGTCTGAAAGAGCTATTAAAACACATGAAATTTCAATTATGTTGAATGCTGTTAGGTTTAAATGATGAAATGGTAGTAGATGCTACGAGAAAAGGAAACGTTATTCGGTTTGCAAATCACTCAAAAGATCCAAATTGCATGGCAAAAGTAAGCCTTTTTTTTTATTCGTCTTTCAGGACGTTGCTAAAAAACGAATATTATCGTTTCTCATGTTTTAAACCTGCCATTAATTTTTAGGTTTTCATGGTTAATGGAGACCACCGTATTGGTATTTTTGCACGAAGGTCTATTGTAGCAGGCGAAGAGCTTTTCTTTGATTATTCCTACAACTCTTATCAGCAGGTTAAATTTTGATCATATAGTAATAGCCTTAGGCAAATGGTTTTGAGTAAAATTGAGTAAAATCATTTCAGTTTTTTATTCTACATCAAGCTAACTTCGTGTTTAGCAGCTTTCACTATGTTATATACCCGTTGTATAATATAATTGAGAAAGTTCCCAGTTTCCATTACTTCAAGCATAATCAGAATCATTAAATCAAACAAAGATGTGAGGAATCCGGTGAATAATATATTTGCAGGTAAAATTTGTCTCGAAAGAACGTCCGAAACCGTGAATATAAAACGCTATTGAGTGTCAACAGCGATGCTTTGAGAAAAATGCAGAAATATGATAGTCGCTGTCAAATATTCGACAAGAAATTTGTTGCCATTATTCCATTTTTAATTTATCTGGCTTTTTATTTCTGTATTAAAAGGATTGTTCACATTTCGTGCTAAATCGATGTTTGGTTGTTCTCTGTTACTAGTTCCATTTAATTCCTATTTTATATTGAATGTTGAGCGTCGACGGAGACTTTGTCCGGAAAAAATTAATGTTCCCAATCAGTAAAACTGTAAATCTTGATCAGTTACGCGCATTGAAAATTTAGTAATCATTTTTCTATATAGTGACTCTTGGAATCAGGGACTACGCTGAGCAGCCAAAAAAGTCAGGTAATTCAAATGAAGCCAGGGTAGTGGGCAGCTAGAAAGAATTTCAGTGCATTTGCAAATGTCATTTTCTCAACTGTTCTACTCGAAGAATTTAGTTAATCAAAAAATTCGCGAGGTTTGTACCACAAACCATAGCCCCGCATAGTCCCATTTCTCTTGAGTAATAACTAATAGTGGGGGTCACGTCTAACCAGTTTCTTTCCAGCAAAATAAAGGTGATAAGTTTTAATCTACTGCCACCAATTCAGCATCCAGAAGTCTGTCCATTTGAACATCCACGACCGTCACACTGACATGCAATTTTTTGATGAGCGGTTAAACTGTGGAACCCTGAAAATCCTGAATTTCCACAGTACAAAATGACTTTTTCACTACTACAGTTTCTCAGTTCTTGATACCATGCGTTCAAAATGTGTTTCAAACTATCACGTAATTTCACGCCCAGTCCACTAACAAGTCATATTCGAACCGGGAATTGATAAAAATGCAACTTCAAAACAAAAGATGGTTAACTGTTCAAAAAAAATGAAATTTATGGACATGAGAAATTAACGAGCAAAACAATGATGAAATGAAGAAAATTACTTGAAAATGTTTGTATTTTGTACAGAAGGATAAGGAATCACTACAAACATTTACCCGAAAGACAAATATCGTTTCAATTCCATCAAAACGCGCAACAAATACTACAAATTTGGGAAAACTTTGACACTTTTAGATTTACCACGAAAACCAAAACTGAATTACCGGATGTTGGTCCAGAAATTTTTGCTCTTAAAAAATCAACAGTCTGCAATTTCCGGATAAAAAGTTTTCTGTGTTCAAAGTAACAATGAAGAACATGTGAGAACGCTGAAAATAGAAATTAAAGTGACTTCTGCAACAAACTGAAAATTACAAGACTCTCATCAGCATATCAGTCCGCTTTTTTGAAATTCCTGAAACTTATGGGGACAATTAGTTTCAAATTATAGTACAACACAATTCCCGTAATTATGAACATTAAATCGTCCCTAACGTCTCATTTTGACGGGAGATGGGCTTTCACTGCTTCGCCTTCTTTTGCCTAAAGCCAAATAAACATCTTTTTCCCGCTCACGCTGATTGCTCACTCTGTCCTGAAAAATGGAAGAATTTCTTTCAAATGCGCAAGAAAGCCTCTGAATAATAATTCATCACCGTTTTCGATACTTTACTTTCAAGCTTTTCTGTACTCCAAAAAAAGTTCCGCTGCTACTTGGCATTTTCGCTTATTTTCCCTAACGATGTCCTGCGTGCCACGCTTATAATAACGTTAACAAACTTTCTCAACAACTTTGCGCCGAGCATCTCGACTCCTGGTCCGATGACGTCGATCTTTTTCCGCTCTCCGCTCTTCCCTAGCTTTTCGCCTTTCATCTCTCTGATGTCTTGAGTGATGATGGTTACGCTTTGCTGGTCGATCACGCTCAGCTGATTCACCCCGATGGTAATAGAGAGGTGAGGAGCGAAATCTAAAAACAGGTGATTAAATTTTTTGAAAGTGAATATAATTCTCAAAGACCAAATTTTCCAAAAATTTTCTTCCTAATAATAACTAACTTCTTGGGTTCAACTGGTGATCTTGAATGTGAACGTGAAGCAGAAGACGACGTTTGCTTAGCGTTGCAATGGTCATTTTCTTTTTCCCTATCACGCTGAACATCTTTTTCCTTTCCACTTCCTAAAATACATAACAGGAATACCAAACTGTAATTAAACTGATGGGTCAAGCAGTTTTTTTGTATTTTCGAAATATGTGTTGTTGACGCACAGCAATGTTGCACCAACCTTCTTTACTCGTACATCTAGCGCCATTCTGTCGTTCCATTTCGGCGGCTTTGTTAGCGATTTCACGGCGTCTTTTCTCCAAAATGGCTTTTGCCCGTTCAACTTCTTTATTTGCTATGATTTCAGTTTGCTGAGCTTTCGCAAATGCATTGCTAAGACCAATTCGTAGCTTATTCAATATATCATTTAGCCGCGTCCAGTTTGGAGCCTGAAATTCAGCCTCACCTACCTTTAATGCAGTCAAAACGATGATAAACCAGCCGCAATATTGATAATGTTATATGAAATTTCAAAAATATGCAGAAATATATCTGTTAATTACCCGAATTCGAGCATAAACTTGTAAAAGCAAAACTGAGATCGTTTGTACATCTCTGTCACTTGCATCAAATGCTTCAAACCAAAAAAAAGGATCGCGCGGGAGCGGAAGAGGTTCCTAGAAATACCTTGTTTTCATGGTGAAATAAAATATATATCGTACTGAAAAGATAAGAACTTGAACATACTGCTATTGTCCTTGCCGCAAGATGAATACAAGCACATGCAATTGTTTCTGGCCGATACCTAAGAAATATATCCGTACGCAACCCATCATTCATATAGCTCCTAAAATTAACAAGTTAATGTAGGATCAGCACAAAAAAAGTGAGCTGGAACTTTTTTTGGAAAGAAAGGCGTAAAAGCAAAACTAATTTGGGGAAAAAAAATTTGCTTAGGAAAAATTGAAATATCTCACAAAGTGAAACATATCTAAAAATGAAATGGGTATCATTAAAACTGCTATTTTTAACTACATCGATATTGCGCGAGTACAATAGAACACTGATTTTCTGTGCATCGCAAATCTGCAACGCTTCTTAAAACCAAACCACAGTTGATCAGATACAATATTAAGTTTTGTGCATAAAAGCATAGCAATCGCTTAAGTTGTATGTGAAAGTACGGTATCTATTTTTTAATCTCGTACAATCAATTTTGATATAATACTTACCATGCTTTTTGCATGAGTTCATGATTGCTAGTAGCACCCAATGCGTGAAGATATGCATATATAAGTTTATGCGGATGATTGACGTGTACTACAAAACCAAGCGCATTTAACAGCTTCCGTTCCGCTTTTATTACCTGATTCTTCAAATCTACGTAGTTTCGATCCAAAAGCATTGGAACGTACCTACAAATAAACAGTTATCCGAATACTGGCTCCAATGCCTAGTGCATTCCTATTGACGGCAATTATTTGTTGAACAATCTCATTAAGTCCGATTTGAGTGTCTGCAAGCATCGTCAATATTGCCTATACCGCACCAAATAAGTAAATAATTTAAAGACACCACACATCCTTTGGCACAATTCTGAAAACTGAAGATCATATCAAGCAACTGACCTTCACCTTCCTTTCAAATAATTTTCAGTAAACCACTGCTATGCAGTTATATAAAATTAATTCACATTTGCAACTTGGAAAGGTAACCACAGCAGATATATCGTCTACTTTCTGTACTTTGTCAAGAGCTGGCAATAATAGGAATGCACTCAAGCTACAAAAATATATGACAAATATTGACAGATATATAGAAACGACTGTGGGGAGTAACTTTGAGAAATAAACGTGATTTGAGTGCAGTTTACACAACACTTCGGCTATACCAAGAACAGAATAACAAAAGAGAACGGAAAACATGAAAATATCGCCAAGCAAGGGAAAAATCAGTCATCTAAAAACCTGTCTGAACTTAACAAAACTTACATTAACGGACTAAAAAAGTAATAAGGATGAACGAACATATGCAAATATACTCTTCAACCTTCTCCAATATAAAATTAAAGAAATCAGGTGAGAGGGTAGCTTTGGAATGTTCAGTTTCAACTTGAGAGAGCTGAGAAAACAAAAATTGTCACAAAACAGGCTATCCAAAAATTTAATTTTTTTCTGTTCAGGATTGAAAATCTTAATAACGGGTGATAATAACCTCACTTTTTAATCCACGAAAACAATTTATTCAATGAGAAGGAAGTTTCTAAGAGCGATGTGCGATAACTTTGAAATGACATTCGACATAACCCTACCATATCGTCAACCATTAACGGCCATTGCGACAAAAACCACCAGAAATTAGCACGAAAAAGATGCTGCAAGTCAGTGAGCTAAAGCATACGCAAAACTTTACTTTCATCCGTACCTTCATTACTTCCTAAATAATCAGTAACCACAAATGTGGTACAACAAATTAAAAATTAATATATTTTTACGACGCTAAAACATGAAAAGTGTCTAACTTGAATTAAAGCGTAGCCATAAGCAACATGCATATTACTTGATAGATTACCATTTATCGAATCATAAAAAAATCTTTTCTACCGACATTACAAGAGCAAATTCGCTTACTTATTCAATCTCAGTCTTACTCCTGAATTATATGTGAATACTCTAACGTCAAGACCGTTAAAAACGGCATGATTACTCTTACTGCAGATGATAGAAGTGAAATACCCGCCATGCGTAAATGATAATTCCTCTGCATCTTCCCTCCAAATTCAACTGTGTTAAATTAACTTACTTGCGTGTATACGAAAAAAGTTCAACCAACACGGCCTAGAACCGTAGCAACAAATGTACCAATATGCAAAAGAATTTTTCCATCATCATATGAAATTCACCAGAATCTACAAGATGCGTGATGCTCCCAATTTGAGTCTGACGACTGATTATGTAAGAGAACCAAATAAAAGAAATATAACAAGATATGTTATCAGTACTTTCCTGCCAACTCTTGACAACTGTAGCACAATACCAAAACATAGACTTTTTTTAAGAAATAAAATAAATAAAAATCAGATACCTAACATCAAAAATTTTTAAAACGCACAAAAAATAATCGACGCAAAGATTACATAAACTTTTGCCGAATTTCCCACACTAAAAATATAAAAATAATAATCACATATGCTTCCGGGATAAAAGAAATACCTCCTACCCTGCATGAAAGATGCATATATCTTATCAAGCAGGACAAGGAGTTCAAGCGAATAAAACAAACAGTTTACCACTTACAGAGCTTTACAATACCAACGAAGCCATCACCAACTAACGCCCATGACCTTATGAAAACAGCGTTTAATGCTAGTAGCATCAGGTTAATGTACGGCGAACCATGCTCAAAAATAATGACAACGAAAAAGTGAAATAATTTGTGATTGCAAATAAAAATTAGCAACTGTTACCATGGTTTACTGAAAATAATTTGATTAGGAAGGCAGCAGTTGCTTGTACCATTGTCCACTTCAAGTGCCACCAACGTGCACCAGAACGTGCAACGAGTTACACTGTATGCATGTAACATTATCGAGAGAGTGTGCATGTATGCCAACTCCATATTGACAGGTAGTATTTGATAAACACACAGAAAATCAGTAAAAGACGAAATCCAACTTGAAGAGAGCTCCGAATGTGCTTCATTCATCTCTGCAGAATGGATGGATGTGGTGACCGTACAAGAGAGTGGGGGCACACGCATTTTTTACTGCCATACGTGTATCCGCTCTGCCAGCTCTGTGTCACCTGGAGTGATTAAAAATATGAACAAATGTATTTCATAGTTTTACAGTTACCCACCCTCAATTCTGGCTTTGATTACCTTCTCCTTTCTTTTCCTTTGTAGTTAATGGATGATACGTAATACAGAAATATATACTTGTTTAACATACATTTAAAACCACTATTTGAATGAATGAGACCCACTAATCCAAATTTAGTAGCTTGTTTTAATGCACCAAAAACGCACGCAGCAAGCCAGAACCAAGCAATGATTTTCAGCAGAGCGCAATGGAAAAAAAACTGTCAACATGTCAATAACCCCCTCCCCCCCGTTGTTCAGGAACAAATAAAGTTGACCAGAAAAAATTTCCCGCTCAGTATATGATCAAGTCATCACATTTAAAGACATAATCTCATACGCTTATTAATATGGGCCTAAAAAGGTGATACAAGATGTCTCAGTTGCACAGCTGATCTGTGTCACGGCTCAAGAGATCTCAACGTCAGAACACAAGTATCTAAAGTAATGAGTTTCAGAACGACGAAAAAACCGCCGCCTGAAATAAGCGCCAAAAACGAAATTTTGCATAAGCATGCAAAAGAACATCCAAATCGATCGATACAAAATTAGTTTGCACTTGTTTCTTTCATCAAACAGTGAGAAAACAAACAAAGTAACGTATGAAACAACGATTTGAATGCGCAAACATGACGATGCCTACAGAACAGCAAAAATGCGAACTTGTTGCCGACTAATCGCATTACCGAGATTTTCAAAAATAATGCTGATGGAACTTTAAATAACCTCAAAAGAACCATCCTTTGTGTCAATAATGTCCACTGCATGTCCTATCGCTCCCTCTCTCAAACGCGTAAATCCTGTATAAGCGTGCATATTTTAGAAGCAATAAGTTATATTAAAACTAACTTTTTGGATTCATTTCGTTTGCCATGTAAATGTTCCAAACGATGGAACACATTGATGACATCACGTGGTCGACGTGGCGCCTCCTCAATCTTGCTCGCTAATAAAAGACATGCCATTACCGTATACTAAACTTTTTATCATTACTACAACCAAAACAGTGCAGTTCGCAAAGCAACTGAAAAAAACCGATGATATCTAATTCCAACACGATATCGCTGATGTATTGAATGAAGAATTTGAAATAAGTCCTTATAATATTAGACACAACCTTTTTATTACGCAAAACCTTGTAAAAAGTCAAATTTTCACGACAATTTATCTTATTTGGCAGCAGTACAATGACTCGAGATTAAATGATCTCACGAACTAAGACTGGATCGGTGTAATGGTATAACTCAATGAAGCTAAACTTGCAGACAAAAAACTATACCAATTATCGCACAATGATTTCACTCATGGAGGAAATTAGAGGATGCGCATGTAGCCTGATTAATATAACTTCTATTCAGCAATATGCAGAATTTGTACTTGATAACAAAAACCGATGGTTACCACGCCAATCTTTAAATTGATAACATCATCCACTACATAGAAAATGTTTCATAATTTTCGTTCAGTTTACACAACCTGTTTAAAAATAAACTGGTAAGAATTTCTGAACATACTTCGAAATGATGCCGGACAAACGATCTTTGGTAATAGAACCGTTGGTACAGAATCTGTGCTGTAGCTGCCGCAACCTGCGGTATCCGAAGCAGTATCGCACCTGACTGAATTATCTCACAGCCAAGATATCGCAAATCCTGGAATAGATGATAATTCATTCTGTATCAAAAGACTGTATTAATTACGAATCCGCACAAAGTATTTAACAGTGGCCTACCAGTTCTGTTTTCCGATCTAATCCATCAACAAGAGATGGAGGATTTCCCAATTTGATCACTGAATTTTCATCCAGTGTGAGAAGCCATTTATCAGCTGATATATTGATGGATGAGAACAACCTGAAATAGAATTTTTTTTAGTTTGCTGAGAGAACAAGACCGATTCGAATATCGGTAAATGACTCGATTTAACCTTTTCTGTCCGAAACTGCTCAGTTTTATCTTTGATCCAACGTCATGAACTGATGACTGTTCTTCCTTGGTATCTTTTACGCCGACCGCAGGTGAGTTTAAAATGTTCTTCCGCTGCAAATGCTCATCAGAGTTTTTTGGAGATGGTTTAGGAATTCGTATTACCATGCTGTTTTTCATGATCTATAATGCATGATATAATAATTATTAAACTGCTCTTAGCACATGAAAAGATTTGTGTGCGGCTAAAGATGAGATACAACATGAAAAATATGCAAACATGAGACAGCACACTCCAGAAAATTAACAAACCTACCGCTTCTGATCGCAATAATATGAAATCATGAATAAATTATCTGTAAAAAATACTTTTTGCAAGAAATTTGAAAATATTGTAATAATCGAAATGCTCGACTGGCAATCAGCAACTGTACAGCATAATCAAAAAATGAAAGAAAAAAAAGAACAGCTTATGAATGTGCAATTACAAGCAGTGCTCACCTAGAAAGAAAGATGTAACAAAATCATAACACCGATAACAAACTTCTTGACAAAAAATTAGGACAACTGAGAGCGATAGCAATGACTTGAAAGAATGAGTTAATGGAATGAAGCCGGACTTCATACGTAGAGCTGAAGCAGAATGATCGATAAGAGCTTTTGGAAGACACTGTGTCACTCTCATCATTGAAATTAACTGACATTCAGACACTCAGGAAACACCAATCAGCTAATCAATCGACAATCAGAATCGCGAAAAGCGAAACCCTTCGAAATCCGAGCAACAAGGACCGCACGAGAAACCAACAGTCATCGATCGATGAGTGCGATGTGACCATCGAGCATTCTTCGTATCAAAGCTGTTGTCATAGGAAGAGAAATTATGGCGCGTCTTTAAAAGAGGGAATCGTAATGTTTCAGTTACTATGGATACGAGGGATACAGTAATGAGTTTTGAATGATTTGAACGATTAGTTCAATAGCAATAAATAACTATTTCCCATTTTCTTCGGTGTTTAGGAAAGCGAAGGTTTCACTTTTCGCCTTTTTGTCTTTTTTTCATAAATTTCAATATTTTTCATATACTGTGCCACGACGCTGACCCAAAGCCAAAATTAAAATTTTAAGAGAATTTTCAGCAATGTCTGAAGATGAATCTGGAAGAAGTAATGCTAACCAGTGGTATCGAAAAGTGCAAACGTGTCGGCATGTGCCACCACGACGTTCACCGATCGATCCATACGACAAACCGAAATGCTATGCGTTATCTTTACGAAATGCCCAACTGCCTGCTGTAATTACTCCTCCTGTAAAAACTGTGGGATATTTTTGAAAATATGGGGCGAAATTATGCAATAGACGGGAAATAATCGAAGTTTTTGATTATGAACAGAAATTTCTCCTTGCTTTGCAGTTGAAAATGGACATTTCGTATCGTATCCATGCCTTCTTCTATGATAAGCAGCGAAAATACTGCTTTGGGAGACCGTTCTACGGGGGATGGCACCGTTCCGGCTCTGATTCCATACCTTTCGCCGAGGTACTTCTTACTCATTCCTTCTAGTCTTGTGTGTGTGTGTTTGTATGTGTATGTGTGTGTGTGTGTGTGCTTGTGTGTGTGTGTGTGTGTTTGT